>JACDOX010000469.1:267185-292687 GCA_014549065.1 Cardinalis cardinalis | reverse complement strand
GCCCCGGCCCCGAGCGCGCCGCGCATCGTTTCGCGTGTTGGTCTGAGCCACGGCAAGCAAGGAATATGAACAGGAAAACAAGGCGCTGGATCTTCCACATCTTCCTGAGCCTGGGGATTGTGTATATCAAGATTGGGTAAGTAACTTTTTTTTTTCTTTCCTTTATAACAATCGCGCTCTCTTTCGCGCTCAGCCCAACCTGCCCAGACCTGTTACTATTTAACTCGAGAAGTCTCAAAAAAAAAAAAAAAAAAAAAGTGATGATAGTGGAGATCACGATTATTTCTCAAGACAGGTAAAGCGCGCCTCGGAGCGACCCTCCAGGGGGGCGAGGCGGCGGCCCCGGCGCTGTGCGGGGCTGCGAGGGGCTGGGCGGCGGTCCCTGCAGGGAAGGGACGCCGGGGCGATTCCCGGGCAGCCGGCGCTTCCCCGGCCCGGAGCGGGGTGCCCCGGCCGCTGCCCGGCCGGTCCCTGCCCGCGCCTCCCGCAGGGACATCCCTCGGCCGCTGCCGCCCGCGGGGACAGCGCCGCCCGGCCCGGGAGGGGCGCAGGGAGGGCGGCGGCGCTCGGGACCCGCAGCATCCCCGGCCAGGTGCGCTGCGTGCGGGAGGAGGCGGCGCGGCCCCGGGGCAGGCAGCGTGGGTTGTCCCCCTCCCTTCCTCCCTCCCTCTCTCCTTCTCTCCTTCTCTCCTTCTCTCCTTCTCTCCTTCTCTCCCTCTCTCCTCCAACTGCTCGGCAGGTTTGGAAAAACCCTCCCAGCCCGCTGCCAGTGCGCGGCCCGGGCAGACAATGCCGCTGCATGCGCTTTAATTCTGGAAGAAGGAAGTTTGGTCCKGTTTCGGCAGGAGCCGCGCGCTGCCCATTTCTGCCCCGGCTTGGAGAGAGGGACGGGGAGAGGGCAGCGGCAGGGAGAGGCGGGCGCTCCCCGGGGCACCGCCGGGGCCGGGGCCGCGGCGCGGGAAGGCAGCGGGTGCCGCTCTGCCCCCGGAGCCGCCCGCCCTCTGCCACCGCCGCTGTCTTGTCGTTGCAGGGGTTTCTCCTCTGTGGTGGCCCTGGGAGCCAGCATCATCTGTAACAAGATCCCGGGGCTCGCCCCCCGGCAGCGGGCGATCTGCCAGAGCAGGCCCGACGCGATCATTGTCATCGGGGAAGGGTCCCAGATGGGCATCAACGAGTGCCAGTTCCAGTTCCGCAACGGGCGCTGGAACTGCTCGGCCCTGGGCGAGCGGACGGTCTTCGGCAAGGAGCTCAAAGTGGGTACGTGCTCTCGGCTCGGCTCCGCCCGCCCCAGGGCACGGCGGGCACCGGGGGTGGCACGGGCACGGGCACCGTGGGCACCGCGGGCACTGTGGGTTGTGCACCTGG
Source organism: Cardinalis cardinalis (assembly GCA_014549065.1). Taxonomy (NCBI): domain Eukaryota; kingdom Metazoa; phylum Chordata; class Aves; order Passeriformes; family Cardinalidae; genus Cardinalis; species Cardinalis cardinalis. The sequence continues at coordinate 291,322 of JACDOX010000469.1, read as the reverse complement.
GCGCGGTGCTGGCGCTGCCACCCTGCTCCCTCCTGGCAGGGCACCTGCCTGTGCTTCACTCCCATGTGTGCCAGCTCCCACCTGGGCGCTGTTTCACAGCCCTGCTCTCAGAAATCCTCTCCAAAAAGCTTCCCGTGTGTGTGCACAGGACCTGATTCGTGTTCTTAGGGGTGGGAGAAAAGGTGACTGGCTCTTGCTGAAGGCAGCGGTGAGAGCCAGGATGCTGAGCAGAGCTGGAACTGCCCTTGTGGGGTGCAGGCACCCTGGGGATACTGGTCTGATGCTCGTGCCTGGTGGGATCCAGGCACAGCCATCAGTCTCGCTGTGAGAAACTGCCAGCGCACAAAATCCTTCCACAGCAGCTGTGCCCCTGTGCCGCGAGGAAGAGTGGGTGTGCTCTGCTTTGGGATGTCAGGGCATTCACAAACGCTGGTCCAATAAACTGACAGAAGATCCCACTTCCATTTTCCATGTTTTCAGTTATTGTAGCAGTACAAAATAGATGCAAACTCTGAACTTAAGCAGCATTAATAATAACTAATGTCAATACCTGAAGAAATGGGGCTGAGATTAAAACTCTCATGCCCCCATTCTGCAAAACACTGTCGTGAAATTTACCCAATCTTTCTTTGATTCCACTTAAAATACAAAGACCAAGGAATGTATTTTCCAAATACAGGCTAGTCTTTTTTAGAGCCACCACTGAAAGCTCACAGCACTGCATTCCACGTCCAGGAGGATCTGTGGTTTCCAGTCTCTGCCCCATGTCAAATGAAGTTGCAAAAACCCAGAAACCCCATCAAGCAATACTTAGCATGGTAGGAAATGTGGATGTTTCCTGAGGAGAGCAGGCAGCCCAGAGAACAGGGGCCAGGGGAGCCCTGAGCAGCTGTGGGGAGCCCTGGATGGTCTGGCCCAGGCACTGCTCAGTCCCATGGCAGGATCTGCCCCAGGCCCTCATTGCTGGCACTGCCATGAAACACAGAGGTGCAGCCTTGCCACAGCACCCTGGAGCCCCTGGGAACCCTGAGTGTGTGTTTTACCACAGCAGTGCAGGTGTTCTCCAGAACTTGGGTAAGGAAAGAGCAGCAAGAGAAGAACTCGTCTCGGTTTGGAAACCCTGCCTTTCAAAACCTTTGATAATCAGAGTGGTTCAAGCAGAAGTAGATGAGGTAATAAGCTCCCTGCACAACACTGGGGAACGTCTGAAAATGGAGCATTTATTCAGGTTAGCTCATTGTTTCTGTGCCTTGAGCTGAGCCCTTCCTGTCAGCGATGCAGGCAAGTGTTTGCCACTTCTGTCAGTGAAGAGTCCATTTGGATGGCTGGCAGATTTGGGCTCTCTTAGTCCAAGAGTAGCCTTTCCTTAAACAGAGAATGTGAGGAGGAGTTTTCTTCTCCCAGAAATTAGAAAATTGCGGAGTTGTTGTGGTCTGTTGTGTAAACATGCTCTCAGTTCCTTCCCTCCCTCCGAAAATTGAATTATTTAGCTAGCGGGTTATATTTAGGTCCTTTTAAAGAAAGTCAATATCAAAGGAAGTAGACTTTGATCTGCCTTTGAGGTGATAACTCTTAATATGTTCTATCTATCCATTATGAGGCTAAGATGGAYAGGGCAAATTCTTCCTTGGTTTCAGAACACAGTCAAGAGTTGAATAGCATCCAAATTACAAAACTCCATAAAAATCATTTAAAGAATAACAAACCCCTCAAATTTAAAAAGGTTACRCATGTTATTTTTAAAGTAAACTTTGGTAAAAATCACAGAGGGTTGAAATCCCATGGTGATTTTTTTCTTTTGCATAGACATTCTTGTGGTCTCAAGGATAAAACTACTTAGGTTCTCAAACACCACAAAATATTTAGAACTGTTCCGTTCAGGTGGTCTCCTTGTTCTTCTGCTTCTTCCCTATCAGCAGGTATCGAAACTCTGAACATCTGACACAGCTCATCTTTCTATGGCTATGGGGAAAAGGCATCTCTTGCTCTTTCCCAAGGATCTCTGCCAGGTTGTGTTCTGGGTTACCATCCAGAGAAATAATATTTTCCTTGGTTAAAAAGGGTGCAACCTCTGTGMCATAAAGCTGTAAGTCAAATTTGGTGCCCACAAACAAAAGGAGATCAGGCCTGAGGGCCTCACCCTGAACAGGAAAGAGAGATGTGGGACAAGAAGGACCATGAAGCCCTATAGGAAGGGTTTCAAGGTGACAGAGCACCAGAACAGCCCAGGTTACCATTTGGTGAGGATAATGAACCCTTAGTGCTTTTTTAATTAGCCTTTGATGAGGTGTGTTCCAAAATACTGTTCCAACAACCCCGAGCACACCAGTCCCTCCCCTGGCACTGAAGAAGTGACTGTGCCCTTCAGGCAGTGGCACCTGAAGTTATTGCCTGGGGAGTGCAGGGCACCTTTGTCTTGCAATAAAGTCAGTGAGCCCCCCGTGAGCTCATCCCTCTGTCTCTGCGAGGCCTCCTCTGCGTCTGGAGTGGCCCTGCTGGCCCTCCTGGCCCTGTGTGACGAGGAGGTGACTCCAGGGTGACAGAGGTGTGGCTGTCCTGGCCATGGCCCTGACGGGGGGGGGTGCAGCCAGCAGGGGCTCACAGCAGCCTGGGAGGATGTGCCCAAGTAACTCCTGTGGAAATGGGCTTTGTGTGTGTCAGTCCTTACAAACAAACTCCCTTGGGTACCAGAGCATCTTGTGATCTATTTCCCAGCCCACAGCTTTGATAGTGCACCAAGCCACATCTTCAGTTCCAGCTTTCTTTGCTTTTACCCTTGCTGGGTAACCTATTCCATGAATGTTATGCAAATGTACTGCAATTATTTAAATTCTCTTACTGCCATTTGGGGCAATTCCCCTCCTGGCCCTGTTGTTGTGTAGCTGAGGGTCATGGCACTCTCTTCTGTGTTTCTCTTTTCCTATCTTTAAAATGGCAASAGGAATATTAACCTTTTTGAAACACTTGGAATTCTCTAGGAGGAAAGCATCAAACAATATTTCCCTGTTCTAACCTGTAGCATGTGAGTATTTTTAAAAATTCACATACAATCCATTGTCCAGTGAAGTGATAGTTTATTTGTGGAGTTTATTTGTAGAGGTCCAGTGAGCAACCCTTTGAATTCATCCTAGAGCATTTTTGTGCTCAAGGGCTTGAGTTTCCCACTGGTGGCAGTGAGCTCCCCACCAGTGCCCAGCACTGACTCTCATTTCCTGGGTCATTTTATCTGCTTTGCCCTTCCAAGGAGAGGTGTCCCCTCCTGACACCCTGTGGATGTAACCCCGTGCCAGCTGGTGACAGCAGTGCCAGGAGCACGCAGAGAAGTCACAAAGTGCCATCAGACTGCTCTGCTTAGGTCCCAGAGGGAGCAATGGGGTCCAGATCAACACAGGGACGATTTTTCTAGACCATTCCACAGACACCTTATTAATAATGTAGAGTGGCAGAGAGAATTTCTAAAATAACCGTGGAGATGACGCAACACTGCAGTTATGGACACACTTAAAACCAAATATATTTGCCACAGTGGTCAGCAGTTCTGTTCCTGAGGACGGCCACAATCAAAACCAACGTTTTTAAAGCAGGGTAGGCCAAAACCCTCCTGCCTGTCTGTCTTCAGGTGAAACGTGGTTCAAGCCCGAGGATCTGAGATGCCTTTGATAGAGCCTGAAAATCAGATTTGGGCTCTCTGGATCACGGGAAGAGCGAGAGCTGTGGCAAAGGCTTTCCATCAGGTGCCTCAGGGGCCTGTTTCGCAGGGTGCAGCCTTGTGAGCAGGTGGCCAGCAGTGACTCTGCTGGTGTCCCAAAGGACTGCTTTGGGACACGACCACATTTCATGGGATCTGGAGGACACTGCCACATTGGCATCCCAGGGGGAAAAAAACCCCATCTCCTTTTGCCACAAGTGAGCAGCACTGGCACCGTTAAACAAGAAAGTGAAGTGGTACAAACTGTTTGACTGCATTTCCACAGAGGGACACGGCCAAGTGGAGACCCCTCAGGAGAGAACTGAGAGAAGAGAGGCTCAAGAGCCCTGCAAAGGCTGCAAGCACCCAGCAGGGGGGAGGATGGAGGGAGTCCTGAGGTGTGAGTGGTGGTCTACAAGGAGCATTTCGGCAAAACCTTTCAGCCAGGTCTTCATCCTGGCCTTACTAAAATGCATCAATTCTTTGCTCTCTTCTGCCCTGGAAAATGCTTCAGTACAATCGCATTGATACTTCACCCACCTGACGTTACTCTTGGGAATAAGGAAAGCTGAAATCAGAAGAGTCCYATAGGCAGGCTGGTCCCAAAGCTGATGAGCAGAGCAGGGCAGCCCAGCAGCTCTGCATGCTGTGCCCAATGCCTTTGGCTCAGGGATCATCCCGGGCTGCCCTGAGGCACACACTAAACCAGGAGAGCCTGCAGCCTTTCCTCTATCCTCTGCACTCTTGGCTCTGCACTGGACTGAATTAGCACTCATTCATTTGTCAGGTACTAAAATCAGCTTTTCTTCTATGGCTTCAAACACCGTAAGGGAAGAAGGACATTCCCACTCCTGCCTATTGAAGCAAATGGCAACTGTCCTACAAGGCAAAGCCTTCAGTAACCTGTTCAGAGCTGGCAGGTCTCCTGCTGGTGTGGAAAAGAGAAGAAGATCTAGGACATTTTCCTCTCCAGCTGGGTAGATTTAACACAAAATTTAACGGGAAAGTTATGAGTAAATCTTCATATTGTCGCTGTGTTGTAGACAAACACTTGTGAAAACATCCCAGTACAGGTGTGCTGAAGAACAGATTTAATTTTCAATCATTTCAGGGAGCATTTTGATTTTAAACACTGCTGTAGTCTCTCGTGCCAGGTTTTAAAGTCTGATTGTTTGAATTCCAGAATAACAGACCAAGTGAACAATTGGTGGAATCCCAGAATCCCAGAACCTCCTGAGCTGGAAGGGACCCTTAGGGATCATGGAGTCCAGCCCTGTTCCTGCACAGACGCCCCAACAATCCCACCCTGTGCATCCCTGAGAGTAATGTCCCAATGCTCCTGGAGCTCTGGCAGGAAAATCCTTCTTGTTTTTGTTTTGCATGGAAGATTACCTGCCCAGCTCTGTGGGAAACAAAGTTCTGAGTGCTGCTGCACTATGTGGTTTGGTCAATATTTAGAGGAAAGTTTGAGAAGTACTCTGTTTTCTCAACCACTGCTGTTAGGAAGCCCCCAAGATGCACAGAAAAAAATGTCATTAACTGGAGTCTTTCTATCTAGTTTGGTGAGTTTGAATTTCTGTGCTAGGTTTCCAGCCCCTACAACCAGTTTTTACTGTCAGTGTCTTGCAGGAGAACAGTTATTTGCAGGCAAAACAGAGGCCAGACTGAAATATGGCCTGATCATCCAAAGCTGCTTTGTGCCAAAAAGTCAATCTTTCTCAGCAAGGACTGTCACTACAAGATAAAACATTGCCCCAAGGTCACTGCAGTTGGAATTCCCATCACAAGGTTTTCATACCTGCCCTCAGACGTGTCTTGTGAGTACTTGTTCCAGAGGAACAGAGAGATTGCATCTGACTGGGAAGGTGGGAGATCTGTGGCAGGGGCAGGGTTCCCCAGGAGCGCTGGGGTCTGGGGGCTCAGAGCCCCCTGAAAAGGGGAGACTGGTTTGAACTCCAAAATAATGGCTCTGATTTTTGCAGTGCACCTGTCTTGAGTAGTAACTTTAAATTTAAAGGGGATATTTTCAGAAATAATTACTTTAGCTGGAGTGTTTCCTCTGCAAGAGTTTAATGTGTCGATGAAAGGAAGTTTAGCTCATGAAAGTGGGCAGGGCATAAACCCCCAGAGTCTTGAATGCCTCTTAAAGCCCCTCTGTACTTTATTTACTTGTACTAATCTTTGTAAGGCCACAGTGCTGTTTTTTAGGGAACCATCCTTTTCATTCCAACTGAATACAATATTTTAAGGGACCAACCCGCCAAATTTTGTACAGAAGGGGAAGAAAAAATTAGGAAGAGAATATTTCTTTTTTTTTAAGTGCTAGATTGAAGAAAAATGAAAATAAAAAATCCTGGCAGACCATTTGTAGTCTACCAAAGAAGGAGGAGGCAAAGCCCGAAGCAGGCAGGGGATGGATTCTGCTCTGCGTTTTTCCAGGCTGTGAATTATGGCCTCTATAGAGAGATGAGGAGTAATGTTTGCTGTGGCACATAATTGGCAAGGTATGGTGTGTTTTCCATCTTTATATTTTCCCAATCATATTTCAGCTCATGTCACTGCAGATAACTCCCTCTCTGACCCTTTGGCTTTAAATAGCAGAAAATACAACCCATGTTTTCCAGAGAGATAAACAGAAATTTGTCTCTCTTTTATTTCRCAGCTTTAGTCAATTTATGAGGGGGACTGATAGGGCAGGACAGGCTGTTTGGAAGCACCCTTAGATCCCAAACTGCTGAGCACCTACTGACTTCCTGCGAGTAAATCCACTCTGCATTCTGCAGGCTCAGGCTTTGTTTCCCAAACAACACCAAGGTATTGCAGTCCTTTCAAAAAATAAGTTCCCATTCCTAATCTGCCTGAATGAAGTTTTTACAAAGTTTTCAAATGTAAAGATTAAACTTAAACCCAAATGTCGTTAGCTAAATTCAAAGCAGAATGCAGACCAGTCCGTGCAGCTGGCAGACAGACTGATCAGCCCAAACCCAGTCTAGCAAACATTCATATCCAAACTCAGAGGCATGCAGTGTTTGCAGAATTAAGGCTCTGAGGTGTGCATGGGGTGTGTATAACTGTGCTCAGTGCTAGGAGAGAAGCTGCTCTGCTAATCCCTGTGTCTGCACCCACCTGGGACCCTCTCAGTGCTTCCCTTTGAGACAGCTGGCACCCCAGAGCGGTGCCTGACTGTGCAGAGCTGAGACACAGGCACAGAGAGCCTGGGATGCTGCCCTGCCCAGAGCAGGGTCTGCAGACAGGACTCCAGTGCTTTGGGAGAGGATCTGCATCAGCAGGTGGAGCTGCAGAAATTTTGGGAGCCATCAATGCCAAGCTCTCTGCCATCAGAGCAAATGGAGCTGCAGTGTGCTGCACACCTCACTGCAGTCCACAGAATCACAGGAAAAGCAGGAGGATATTTCTGTCCAACACCTGGAGAGAAGCCCCCGTGGTCCCACAGCACTGAGGCACTGACTGGGGCTGGGGAGAGCCCCAGGTGAGAGTGAGGGAGCAGAGCCATGGCTGGAACCTGTCAGGTCATCGGCCCTGTGAATGGCCAGAGCAAGCTCTGACTGCTGCCAGAGCCTTCTGTGGAGGTTCCAGTGCTTGGAGTTGAGCTCTGGAGTGTTTACCATGGTTTGTCTGAGCTACGGAGAAGAATGTGTGATTTGGGAGCTGAAAGGAGTGCTTGCAATTCTTGTACACGTCCAGGGCAGGTAGGACGGGGCTTGGAGCACCCTGGAGTGCTGGAAATGCCCTGCCYGTGGCAGGGGTGGAATGAGAGGACCTTTAGGGTCTCTTCCAACCCAAATCCTTTGGGATTCCATGATTCTGTAGAAGGTGACTCTCCGCCTTTGCCCAACATCTGTAGGAGCAGCTGCCTGGCCCTACCTTGGTAAAGCCATGTTTCCCCCTCAGATCCTCCAGGAATTTCAACTCTGCTGAAATCCAAAGGAGGGGAGTAGAAATTCTACCTAAAAGTGGCAGGAGCACCCCCATGCTCAGGTTACCTTGTTTGGGCACAAACCCCTGGGATCTTAAGCACTGGCACAGAAGACACTCAGGCTGGTCTGAGCTTCCCTCCCATGCTGGCATTTCTGTGAGGCAGGCCAGGGTAATGAGACTTGAAAAGTCAATCATTTATGAAAAAACAGGAACAGTTGGATGCAGACGTGACAAACCCACATCACTTTATCACCACTGCACGAGTGCCAAGGCACTTCCTACTTGGGCCAATCCTTCTAGGCACTTGCTTTGTTTATCTTGTAATCTCCAAAATTTGAGTTTTTAAAAGCTGCTAAGATTTTCTCCCAAATAAGACAAACTTATAAAATAATTTATGTAATGTAATTTATGATCAAGCTTGACACTGGTTTCTGACTCTGCTTGTACTATTTTTGTATTTTCTACATTGTATTTTTCTCCCCTCTAAAAAGCAAAAGAAGTGCTCAGCCTCTACAATGCTGAGTATGTCAGATTCAAGTGATCTCCCAGTGGTTTTTGTTCTTGAACTTGAAAATAACTTGTGCTGAACAAAAGTAATCTGATCAAAATCAAAGGGAAAAAAGAACCACACGTAAATTCAACTCAGAAATATTTCCTTGACAGCGTCCCATTTGCTGCTTTGTGGAGCAGAAACCTGGTGTGATGCAGTGCTGCCCTTTGAGAGATAAAGTGGGACTTCTTATTGTACACTGTTTACCAGCGCCATTTTCATGGAGTTGTGCTTATAAGAGTGAGGGTGTTGATGAGTGTAAACTGGAGGAGGAGCTCAACTCCAAATACACCTAAAGCCTGGCATTTCTCTTCCACATTCAGATTTTTATAAAAAGCCAAGAGTTCTAGAAAGCTTCATCTCCAGTTTCCATGGTCAAAACAAATAATTTTATGGTTTTGTTTTTTTTTTTTTTAAGTAAGGAGAAACAAGGAATCCTTTGAGAAAGTCGGTTAATTCACTGTTCCTTAATATTTATTAAGTTCCTTAATAAATGCAGCACACTGCAGCATTAGGGAATACTGCCTTTGCTAATAGAGGCCACGAAGTTGACTATTAACAGATTGTGATAATGTCATCTTGTTTTCCATTTTACTTCCTTGATATAAGGAAGTGAACATTTATCATTAAGAGACAAGCAGAGAAATCCAGATCATATTACACAAAAGGGATGCAGCCAAGGCTGAAGTATTGTAAGGTTTCTTTCCCAAATTAAGATTTTTATTTTTTTTTTTGTGAAATGCAATGAGCACAGAAATGGGCTTGTTTCATGACTCTTGCCAGCAGCTGAGGTCTGCCAGGACTCAGCTGAGGAGCACTTGGAGAAGGGAAGCAGATCTTCCCATCTGCACTCCCCTAATTAAGAGCCTGATTCTGATCCTCTTGAACAAGGGTGCATTTTGTCATTGGAGAAATAAGAGTAGGACAAGTTCTTGGTTTGGGAGATCAAAAAAATTTTAAGGGCTGTTTGACATACATGGGCAACCTCTGCAAACCTCGTCAGGCCGTGAGTGAGCCTCTCTCAGCTGAACTGGCCCCCAAAACCTCACAGATTCCGCAGGGTCCATGTGTGGGACATACACATACCAGGATGCAACAAAACTTCAAAAAGAGAAATTAAATCTTAGATTTAAAGTGAGAACCCCCCTCAGGAAACAGAAGCCTGTCATTATGGCCTTGTTGCACAAAGTAATATTGGCCCAACCTCTGTCTCAMAGCCCTCTGGTGAGGCTGTTACTTCACCTTGCTCTGGTCACAGTGCCTACAACAAGTCAGGATTTTTTCTTCATTTTATGAGAAATTTTGAAATTAAACCAAGACTTATTTCATTGAGTCAGCATAGATGTCAGTGTTGAAAATGTTTGACAGCTACCATGTGAAAAAATCCTCCCAGTTGAGTTAAAATGTTTTCAGAACACAAGTCAAACAGAAGTGGTCGTMCTGTAAAAATACAATTTAGTGTAGAATTAAATTTCAAAATCCTATTTCTAAGCTGAATTTTAAAAGGTYGAATATGGGTGCTTTCAAAATTTAACCCCCCAGCCCACCTATTTTGTTTTGTTTTCTTTCTTTATTTTTGAGGTCCAACATTTTCCACCCCATCCTTTTGGTTTAAGTTTAATTTGCCTACTATACTATTAAGCATCTGGAAATACAGAGATGAAGCTGGCTTGATGCCTTGGAGTGGCCCCCTAGAACAGAGGCTAGGCAAGGTAAAGAGAATAATGTGGGTATTTATTGAAGGCCTTTAGCAGGGACACCTTGGGCAGCCAGAGGCCTCTCAGAGGCTGTACCCAGCATGGACGGTGGTCACGAGTTTTTCAGACAATTTTAAGTTTGGCCCATTTATATATCAGGGTTTAATTCTTCAATTACAGCTGCAGATATTGAAGTCATTTACCCCCCTTTCCTCCTCCCCATTCACTTTTGTTTATACTTTTTGGGGCCTGAGGCTGTAGGGTGTCCTTGAGTTTCAGGCCTAGAGGGATTTTTTGTCTTACCAAAATGTGGAGACAGTAGCTAACACTCTGTATGGCACTTCGAGTTATAGATTGATCAGTACCGGATTTGAAACATATAAAAGCTAAACTCCAAAGGCATCAGCCTGAACAACACTTGATCTCCCTGTGCCTCATGGAGAGCCATGGCTTTAGGAGTGAGCACGCAGCAAGTCAGTCCCATGGAGCAGAGCCCTGTTCATGGAGCAGGTGGTGCTGTGTGCCCACAGCACTGCCGTTCATGGAGGTTTCCAGCATTTCCAGGGTGCTGTGTGCTCACAGCACTGCYGTTCATGGAGGTTTCCAGCATGTCCAGGGTGCTGTGTGCTCACAGGCCCTGCYGTTCATGGAGCAGGTTCCCAGTGCTGTGTGCCCACAGCACTGCCATTCATGGAGCAGTTTCCAGCATGTCCAGGGTGCTGTGTGCCCACAGCACTGCCATTCATGGAGGTTTCCAGCATGTCCAGGGTGCTGTGTGCCCACAGCACTGCCATTCGTGGAGGTTTCCAGCATTTCCAGGGTGCTGCGTGCCCGCAGGCCCTGCTGTTCATGGAGCAGGTTCCCAGTGCTGTGTGCCCACAGCACTGCCGTTCATGGAGTGGGTTTCCAGCGCTGTGGGCCCACAGCACTGCCGTTCATGGAGTGGGTTTCCAGCGCTGTGTGCCCACAGGCCCTGCCCTTCCCCTGCCATTCACCTGCCGTGCCCCTGCCCGCAGCTCACAGCCGTTCTGCCTTGCAGGGAGCAGGGAGGCCGCCTTCACCTACGCCATCATCGCGGCCGGCGTGGCGCACGCCATCACGGCGGCCTGCACGCAGGGCAACCTCAGCGACTGCGGCTGCGACAAGGAGAAGCAGGGCCAGTACCACAAGGAGGAGGGCTGGAAATGGGGCGGCTGCTCCGCCGACATCCGCTACGGCATCGGCTTCGCCAAGGTCTTCGTGGATGCCCGGGAGATCAAGCAGAACGCCAGGACGCTCATGAACCTGCACAACAACGAGGCCGGGCGCAAGGTGAGTGCCCCCTGTCCCCGTGCCCGCCCTGGGGCCGGGCTGGCGTTTGGTCCCCTGTGCGGCGCTGCCGTGCTGCCATCGCTCACAGCACGCCAGTAGGCACCTCGGCAGGTTGTTGGACTGTCTGCTCGTCAAGCATTTGTCTAAATGTTACTCTTTGCAGCTGTAAGAAAGGAAAAAGACAATCAAAAAAAACCAAACCAGTGTTTTATCTGGGAAGTCAAACGGTACTTCTGGTAACAAGCTGCCTGCTGCTGTGTGGGTGAGCAGGAGTCTTGTCAGGTTCAGACATGAGTATCTCCCTCAGCTGAAAGGGGATCATTTTCAACCCTGCTGTTCAAACGTTGCTCTTTGTGTGAGAGCCGCCCCTGCAAGGGGGGAAAGGCTTCAGCAGCGAGAGCCCGGGCTGAGCCCTTGTTGCTCTGTGTCCCACTGTGACATGGAGTTGGGTTCAGCCCAGCAGCATTGCCACCCACCCCATCCTTTGGGACGGAGAGCAGCTGCTGCCGAGGCAGCGTGGGCAAGGCAGGACTCCAGCAGCTCCCACAGCCAGGATGCCTGGGGGTCCCAGGCGCTGAACACCGGGATTTGCTGCCTTGGCCGTGTGTCTGATCTCCAGTGGCAGCTGGGCCAGGCACAGGGGCCTGCTCTGAGCCGTGCTCCCTGTGGACCAGGCATTCCCAGTGGAGCTGTGGCTCCAGTTCCAGCAGCTGGAATAGCCAGGGCTGTCTGTGTGCTCCCCACAGCCCGGCACAGCCCAGCAGGGCTCTCCCTGCAGGAGTTATGCTGATCCCATCTCTCAGGGATGTCAATCCTTGCTTCCTCAGCGCTCCTTTACCTCCTCCTATGCAATAGTCCTGATTCCAGCATCATGTGAGTGTGACTTAGAGGCAAATAGGAGAAGGAAGTTGGGAGCAGCAGTTAATTTGTGGATGCTATTTTTGTTGTGGTAATTACCTGTAGGCTCTGAGACATCTTCAGTTATGCTGGAGCCAGGCAGATTGTATTGAAGAAAAGCCATTTCCACCCCAAACAAAAGCCTAACCCTTCTTTAGTTTAATGCTACTGTAGGAGTTTTATAGGTGAGATTCTGGGTTTTATTCTGTGTAGTATCCCAAATGCCTGTGTCTGGCTCTGTGGTCCCAAAACTTCTGCTTCAACTCCGGCAAAATGAACCCTGAATTCTGAGAATAACTCAAGAATTGAGCATTAATATTTGCAAAATGAATGGTTCTGAGATCTTTATTACTTAGCTTCTGGTAGCACGAAGGCACATCCTGAAAAGCTTGGTGAAGCACCAACACCCACAGACTGCTCTGCTGTACAAGCACAGACCCAGTGAAACAAAGAATAGCAGAGGAGTTTCAGCTTTGTGGCACAGCTACTTCCTTGAAAGGTCTGCTTGTATTTGATGGGTGCTGGCAGTAAAAGATTCCCAGGAAATGACACAGCAGTCTACACCAGACTGCAAACATGGCTGGAACTGCCTACTGGCTAGAAATTTTTCCCCAAAGCAAAGCTTAAAAATGCAGAGAAATAGAAAGGATGCATTTTTTACCTCGGTTATCCCCCAGGTATGGAGTGTGGGCAGAGCAGGGCCATTGGTGCTGGAGGTGGCTGTGGGAAGGCTGGCTCCAGGAGCCTCCCCAGCCTCCCTGCCAGGCTCCTCGTGTTTCTCACCTTTCTGTGCACAATTTGCTGTCCTGGAAGCTTGTGCCTGGAAGGTTCAGCTCTCCTCATTGTAATCTGGGAGAGCAGTGGTTTGTGCTATCTCTGGCCATCTGCCATTTCTCCAGCAGGCTCAGGAACTGCTCTGATCTAGAGATAGCTCTGCACTTCTTCCTGCGTCCTCACAGAGCAAAATTACCCATCTTTGTTTGAACACATCTCTGCTTGAAATCTGCCGGGGAGAGAAAGAGTAACAGGACTGAGGAGAGGCTTGTTGCTCCACTGTCCCGTAGAGAATGAATAAATGGTGTTTTTGCTAGAGAGATTTCTTTCAGGCTTTGCTCCTGTGTGAAAGATCACAGTATTTAAAGACAATTGGCAGGGGAGGCCATTACAGGTATTTGGCATGCCAGGACTCTCACAACCTGACTCTTCCACAACAAAGACAGCCTTGTTGTGAGGTGGAACTCCATTTTGGAGCAGTATGGATCTTATCAGCCTCCAAACAGTCTATTCATGGTGGCTTTCCTCTGGGCTACAAATTCTTGTCTTGTTTCACTTGCCCATGGCTAGGTTTTGATGATATTTATGCACTTGGGAGACAGACTGGCACCTACCGGGCTTCCAAAAATAAATCAATTCTTACTGATTTCTTACCAGCATCTGTAGGCATTGCTATGCTGTTCAAAAGTCAGTCCTCTCTACTTCTTTGGCTTGCAGTGTGAAACTCTGCTGTGCCCACTCACCTGGTGCTCACCTGTGACAGGGTCCTTCTTCAAGGTGACACCTGCTGCAGGTGGTTCAGGATGGACTCTAGAAAAGCACAGATCCATCAATATCGAGTTGTCTTCTTGAAAACCACTGATAAAATCATCCATTCCATCTCGGTGGGTGACAATGTTCCGCTGGGCTTACTGGGAGCACTGGGCACAGAAGGGACTGCAGGGCATGAACCCACAGAGAACCACCAGGAAAAGCCTGATCCAGGATTTGTGGAGACCTCAGGTCAAGGCTTTCCAGCCTCTCACAGTCCTGTTTTACCCAGGCAATGTCTCAGTGCTCCCTGGGGTGCCAGCAGCAGCCTCTGAACATCCTGAACACACAGCTCTGTCAGAGCAGGGGTACATCTACCCAGGGAATGGGCACAGCCCCAGGGCTGCCAGAGCTCCAGGGGACTTGGGACAATGCTCTCAGGGATGCCCAGGGTGGGATTGTTGGATGTCTGTGCACGGCTCGGGGTTGGCTGGGTGATCCCTGAGGGTCCCTTCCAGCTCAGGATACTCAGTAATTCCTCAATCTGTCAGCTCTTGCTGGAAGTGAGACAACCGAGGGTGTCAGAGGTGRAGGATTTCAAAGGTCAGAGGTGGAGAACATCCCCGTTCCTTTGCTGAGCAGCTCGGGTGGTGCAGTGCTGGAAACCCCCGGGGCACGCCCAGGATGCAGCCAGGAGCAGCCCTGGCAGCAGAGGGGGGACAGGAGCCGTTCCCAGCTGCTCCCCACACAAATGCAGCCAAGGCTGCCCGTGGCCCCTGCAGCCAGGGCCAGCTTTCCCCACGCTGAAGGACAGGCCCTGACCCTGTTTGTCTGTCTGGGGGACAATCCAGCAGGACTCACTYGTGTAGCACAAGTTCCTCGGGCTGCTGGAAGGGCAGGGGCAGAGTTCTGAGCAGGAGTCACCAACACCCCCCCAAACTGGCCCTGAGCAGCCTCAGAGCCTCACCTCATTTGTCAAACCTGCTGGAGAGCAGTGATTCCTGACCTTCAGAAGCAGAGTTTAGGGTGTCTTTCCTCTTTGAATTAGTGTTTCCTGAAGTGCTGATTCACTGCAGGAAGGAGCAAGCGGTACAGTGAGAACAGGAGGAGAATTCGTAACAGCTGGGTCAGAAAAGGGAGATAAAACTTCAATTAATTTAAAGGCATAATCCTTATTTGCCCTGCAAACTTCCATGTGAGGGGATATAATTGCAAGACTGAATTGTCTGTTCACAAATTTGTCTTCTCAAATATGAAGTTGATTAAATTACTGTAAGTAACACAATAATGTATGTCCGAGAGATATTTATACTCCAGGAAACAGAAATGTTATTCTCCAGGTTATCCTGCTAAAAAATAACAAAGTAGATACTGAAAGGCTCTACACATTCTGGCTGTAAGCATTTCATTCTGACAGCATGGCAAGGTCCATGACCAGACTGCTCTCTCCTCTCTTTTTCCCTGTGACATTGAAATTCCACAAATGGCATCTTGCATCAGCGTTACATCATATTAAGTATAATGCAATATTATGAGTCATTGTTATAAATCATGGGCACAGGCTGCATTTAGAAGGCGTTTGCCTTCAAGAGCACATCAAGGTGGATTTTTATTCAGCATTTCTCTTTGGAGGCATGTGTAGGTGCACTAACTTTGCAATGTCTCCCATGCTCTGCATCAGGAGTATTTCAGATTTYCCCTTCAGCTCTGAGGCTCCTGGGGGATGTGGAGGCTGTGCCTGACGGAGCTGCTGCAAACAGCAAGCAAAGCTGGGAGCACCCAGGAGGTGTTCCTGGCATGGATCAGGCAGGGATCACAGCAGACTGGCGTGTTTAATGTTTTATCCTGTAAAAACTGCAGCAAGGCTGAAGTGACAGAGTGGCATTAGGAAAGCAGGGAGCTCAAGGCTTCTCCCGAGCTGTCCTGGGGAGCCACACTTACGGGACTTTACCTGCTGCTGCTCTGACCTCAGGAGGACATTGCTGCCATGAGGCTTCCTGAACGTGTTCCTCTTCTGTGGGGTGTGCAATCACCACTGCAATTAACTCTCTCTGGAGGGGACAGCTATTTCTACCTCTCTCAAAATACCTTTTTCTTTAACTGCCCTTTCACCTGACTTCCAGCAGCAGTACAGAACACAGCCTCCTGCAGATGAACGACTTAAAAAGCTGTGAGCATCATGTTAGGAAAGAGACAGGGCTGATAAAAGAGGCTGCCAAACAACATAATGTTTCTATTTTTCTGAATATAGGCCTGAAATTCTGGAGATTTAATMGTTCTGCCTGAGCTAAATCTTAAAGCACATGAAAAGATGTAGTGAAAGAGGAGTGCAGCTCGTGGTCTTGCAGCCCCACTGGAGTGGCCCTGCCTTGGCAAGGGCAGTCTTGCAGAGGGACCCCAGCATTCCAGCAGCTCCTGGAAGGAGCTCTGCTCCCAAAAGGTGAACCAGGGATGCTGGTCTGCTTGGCAGGCACAGCTGGGGGACACAGAGGCACAGAGGAGCCAGGAGATTCCTTCCACAGGGATGTGGCTGCTGTAAGGCAGCCCCTGCAGTGCCTGCACACAGCCCTGCTGGCTGAGAGAGCCACACCTGCCCTGCTGCCCCTCCATCAGCAGGAACTGCTCTCATGGCACCCACCAGAATAAAGCTCCAGTGTCTGGAGCTGCTCACAGTTGCTGAAGACTCCAGAGAGTCTCAGAGAGCAGCTTCGAGCCAAGCAGGACTGGGAGAGGCTGCCCTGACACTCCTGGCACCAGCAATCAAAGGATCTTGGAATAGCAGCAGCACAGCCACATTCCCTGGAGCTCAGGATTTAGCAGTGCCTTTGCAATTGCACTTCACATTTTCCAGTGTGTTTTTGTTTGTGGTGGGATTTTTTGTTTTGGTTTGGTTTTTCATTTGGTTTGGTTTGGTTTTGCTGGCATGGGCACAGAAATGTTCCTCATTTTCCTTTTCAAAAACTCCTATTGTTGATGTTAGGGATGCTTCTCAAACACTGAGCTGAATGGTGCCCCTTGTTGATAGTGGCAGTGACAATTCTGCCAGACCCCACTGGCACTGTCAGGGCTGTGGCCGGGGAGGTTGGCAGACCTGGACCTGCAGCCTGGCACCCTGTGCTGGAGACAGCCATGCCCAAAACACCCTGCAAGGAATGCTCAGCCAGGACAGCACACAGCACTCCCACTCAGAGCAGGAGTAGTAATGGAGAAATATTGGCTCCATGAGGCCAGGAAACCTGGTGCTGGGTGCAGCAGATGTGCCTATGGAGGGGGTCCTGGGAGCTCTCCTGGCACAATATCTGGCCCAGATTAAAACCAGGCAGACAGAGAATGTGGAGGAGAAGGTTTACACACAGGGCTTGTGCCTCACTGTGACCAGACAGAATGTGTAAAAGTATCTTCTGGCAAACTTCTGATGAGGCTGTGGAGGCAAAGAGGAGTGTCCACCCAAGGACCCAGCCCCAGTTCCATCCATCCAAGGTACACCCAGGGCTCAGTCCCTGCCTTCCCTCTAAGTGCTCCGGCCCCGGGGCCTGGCACCCCAGCTATACTTCAGTGCCATTACAAAAGGAGCCTTAAATGCTCCAAACTCTGTCCTGGCAGCTTCGTTGGCTGGGGCAGCAGGATTCCCAGAAAGGCCAAGCTCTGAGTTTGGAGCAAATCCAGTTCACTGAATGGGAAAGCTCCCATTGAGGCTGGTGGGAGCACAGGGTGCAGCTGAGTGCTTCCAAAATCCCATCCAACTCCATCCCAAGGCTCTGCTGGGCAGCCTTCTAGGTGTGAAAAGAAGCACACATCCCTTGCAGCCTTAGAGCATTTTGTTTGTGTTTGAAAGGATCAAAGCACTATTTCTGGCTTTCCTACTTTTTAGATAATAGTCTTAAAGCAAGTCCGAGCTTGACAGACAAGCTCTGCATCTCCTCAACAGCCCAGCCTAAGATAAAGGAAGCATTAATGTTGGTCTAAATTATGAGAAGGAATTGGACTGCACAAGAACTGTAATCCACAAAAATGAATTTTCATTCCACTTGTCCTCCACTTTCAGCTAATCAGAAATGGTGATACATGGTCCTACTTGTATTTTGGCTTTCAGCTCCCTCCTATATCTCATGTGGTTGAAAACTGAATTCCTGATTTACACTGGAGATTAGGGAATGATAAATGCTATCACTTGCCTGGAGTCACAGTTTTAGAGGATTCTGGCATTATGAGCAAAACATGCATTTCATGTGTGTGATTCCTGGAGCTGACAGTCTGTCATGCTGCTGACAGAGAGCTGGGACTGAGGGCCAGCCTCTCTTCATAAATAACAGAGATCTCAAATTCCAAATGTAATAGGGGGCACCTTTTTATAATGGCAATAATCAGATGCTTGCTTTGGTGATTAATTTGCTCAGCAAAGCCACTGGCTGGGTCACAGGTTTCTGGACAATTTCTGATTTAATCTGGCCTTTCTCTCTGGACAGTTAGCAACACTTCCTAGAGGACCACGCTTGTCATTCAGTGCTCAGAGGGGAATATCAGCTAGACAGAAATAGGTGCTGTGTAGATTATTCACTTCTCCTGGGGTTTTCAGCACCTTTGGAGCCTTGATAGAGTCTTTGGTGTCTCTCCTGTTGCAGAACAAAACATTAATGATTTGAAGCATATGCAGCTTTCACACAGCACAATCTTCAGCACAATGTTTGGGGGTTGTAAAACTTATCATGGTCATGGAAAAAAAAAAAAACCTGAGAGGCTGGAACAGGACTTCAAGGTCTCTTCCAGCCATTCTGTAACGCTATGAAAAGTTGGAAGAAAAAAACCAGCACCTGTTAACCTTAACTGTGACCTATGAGCTTAGCTGTCCTGTCTTGTAATGTTTTTATTAACCTACGCTCTTTGCTGTTTTGTTGAGATCAGAATCCAAGATTTTTGAGCTTCATACCTGAATTGTGATCCAAGTTTTTGAAAAAATTTCAGAAACAGCGGTTGAGAACTGGTCTGTTTCTTCCAGTTGGCATTTGTCACACTGGAAATCCAGGTTTCCAAACCCAAGACTGATTTCCTTGCCTGATACTGGGATCTTCCATATCCACACTTTAGCAAAACTCARAGAAGATTGGTATTGGCCAAGTCAGCAGGAAACCAATGCATAGGCCAGTTCACTGAGATCACTTTTAATGCAGAATCAGTCTGTGTTTATACATGAAGTGTTCACCAATTTCTGGTGGAGATCTCCCAGTGTGCAGCCTCATTCACTAAATATCTGACAAATCCAACCCAAGACTCGGATGGGGGGCAGGATCTCTGCTCCATGCTGTGTGAAACTGGAATCCTCTGCAGTTACAACCCAGACCTCCTGAGCCTGAGCTGAAAGTATCTCCAGGAACATTTCCAAGAGCCTCAGTGATGAGTCAGGAACATGAACTCAGTTACCTGAGCTAAGCCTGTAACTCAACAGAGGTTTTGGTAAAACTGAAAGTTAAACCAAGGTTTGGTTCAAACCTTGTCATTAATATGTGATGGCAGAAAACCCTGAGCTCATGAAGCCCTGAATGCTCACCAAGAGAAATAATTGCCAGCATGTGCTGTACAAATGGAACAGACTTTTGCTTTAATGGAAAGAGTTTCCAGGTATTTTGAAGTAAACATTAAAAAAATCAATGAATGAAGAACAGCCTTTTAGTCCAAGGACACAGACAAGGCCTGTTGGTACTGGTAGGATGCAGAACTGAGCTATGGAAGGACAGAAAGGTTTCAAGGAACTGCAGGGAGGACGCTTGATGCTTGGCTGTCATGCCCAGTTAGTGCCAGAAGGCACCAGGATTAATTTGAATTAGTGCTGGTTATTGAAACCAGCCCAAGCCTTCTGGTGCTTGAAAGGGAGCTGCACCTAAAGGGTGTCCCTGGGCCAAGCAGCAGGAATGCCATGGCATGGGCTGGAACCCAGCTCTGAGGCAGCTCCATCCTGGAGCTCCAGCCAGGCTCTCCTGGGAGCAGGCTGCTGGCCTGCCCTGAGGGAACCAGCCTTGCCAACAGAATTCCAGGTCCTGTACCAAAAATGAGCCCACCCACAGTCAGGGGACAGCCTGTGACAGAGCTGCTCCCCCAGGAGGTGTTCCTGTGCCCCAAAACACACTGTTATGTTTGGGTGGATAAACCCTGCAGGCATGGAACAATCAACCATCGAGAGGGCACAATAGCCTGTAAATAAAGAAGTGCAACAAGGAGTCAAGAGAATGTGTCCAAAAAACATGGATTAAGACTTCACAGAAGTTTCTTTCAATATATCTACACTTTGTCATATTTAGCTGAATTAACTTTGAAATTTCCAGTAGGAAATGAGAAGGCAGAAGGAAGCCAGACACCAAGTGAGTGCTTAGGCTTTGCTTTCCCAGGAAATCAGCCTGAGAAGTCTGCCTTGCTATTCTTAGTGCAAATTTAGACTGAAAGGTGTAGTCAAAGCCCTGAAATATTTTCTAGAAAACTGTAGATTTGAATAACTATGCTAAGGAATACCTTAGCATTAAGATATTTGTTTAATTTGATCCAACAGACTTCTGCTTTATATTAAGGTACCTTAATGAGAGATTTATAAAATTGAGATCAGATTAATACACTAAAGGTGCACTATGGACATGCATGGTTTCTTCAGCTGATGCTTCATGTACTGGTGGGACTGGTGTTTAGCTCTGTTACAGGCATCTTGTCGCCTTCTGAACTGAAGACCTGGAGCAACTGGTTAACCCTTTGTTAAAAACATCCATCTCAAGGTGCATCTCACTCACTTGTGCATGGCTTATAAAGAGGAACCATCAATGGCATTGTAGGCTGCTGCTGCTGCTGAACTTGTGTATGAGTGGTGAGCAGGTAGGTCAGCTCAGGAAAAGCAGCAGCCCTGGGTGGTGTGAGGTGAGCTGGCTCAGGGAACCCCATCCAACCACACAGCACACTTGAAGTGAATTCTGTTAGCATGTGATTATTCCTTTGTAAGACAAAAGCTTCAGCTATTGCTCAAAATGGTGCAATCACAGAATCACAGGATGGTTGGGGTTGGAAAGGACCTTAAACCCACCCAGTCCCAGCCTAGCCTTGGACACTTCAGGGATGCAGGGGCAGCCACAGCTCCCCTGGACACCCGGTGCTTAGGCTGCACTCAGCATTATGCAGAAATTTAGGAAATTCCACTTTATTCTGCATAGGAGCAAATTTTCATTGAGAACAGGCCAGAAGGTCCCTGTTAAAATTCTTGGCTTGGGTCTGGGCATGCTGCTCTTGGCAGCTGTGGGGCTGCAGAGAGAGGCTCTGCTGGTAGGATCTTATCTCAGAAGTGGGAGCTATCTGAAAACGTGGAAGTGTGGACCTATTGCCCCAACTGCAGAAGGAGGGGGAAAGCACTTATGGATTAAACTTAATTAGAAAATCATCTTTGTAATATTACAGTTAACACCAAAATCATGTTACTTGATGATAACATGAGTATTTTGAATTGTAAACACAAAATGTGTACGAGCCTGTGCACAGTATACACTCTGTCATTGTGATCCAGCTTCTGCTTTCCAATAACTAACATAATTGCATGGAGGTTATTTGGAGGAATAATGAGACATTTCATTTAAACTAACAGGAATGGCTCTCACTTCCCTGAGCAGCTGTGGCTTGATATGCCAATCTGGTGAGATCCCACCCAGGGCACAACCACCCATGGCAATGGGCTTGGAGCCTCTGCCACAGCCCAGGTTATCCCTGTTACCTCCAGGTGTTATCCCTGGAGAACAGTGGGGCTGGGAGAAGGAAGGGAATGGGAGTGGGGATGAGGTAGCTCAGGTGCTCTTCCCAGATCAACAAATGGCAGGTAGGCAAAGCAGGCCATGGGTGCCTCTCCAGTGCCGTTTACAGCTGTGAACAGTGTTCGCACTGAAGTTTAAATATGTCTCTCTGTATCAAATACAAGCATAGCTCATGTTTTGTTCTAGACCAAAGGAGTTAATGGAGAAATTGAGGTAAGAAACTTCATGTTTTTATAAAGGCAGTACTGCAAAATTGATGGAGAATTACTTTGACATTACCTAAAAAGGCCAATWGAAAGGAAAAACATCCCTTTCAACTAAAACTACTGTCTTGGAGAACTAAAATTTATAGACATTTTTCAGCATGATGAATAATGTCCTCTGTGGTATCATCTGCTGAGCAGTCTAGGGTTAACTCTCACAGTTTGGTATGCAACCAAATGAACCTATAAYTAACTGTGTGTGGCTATTGGTTGGAAATGTTTGGAAGCAATACGAAGTGATAATATTCTGCAGCTCATGCTCCTGCCAGTACCTGGCTTTGTTAGTTTAGCACAAGAGGTGTTGCCTGATTACTTGTCTGGAACCAGCCAGGCTGCTCTCTTGGTTTCCATCACTCTTTGGAAACTTTCCTCTCGACAGCTTCAGCATTTGTCAAAATGCTCTACCTGGTGGCTCCCAGCTCTTTGTACACAATCCTTTACTGCCAGCACCACTTCCTTGGAGAGCTTCCCCTCCACTGGGGAGGGTCCTACAGAAGGTGAATTTCAGGGGATGAGTCAGGCGTGGGTCATTCCCTGTGAATCCGCTGTGATGAGGACAAATTCCAGTTGTGTCATTTCTTGTTTTCTCTGCATGGTTTTTATGTGCAGAATGACTCAGGCTCCATGACAAAACCCAAAGCAAGGGGCAGCAGTGACGTCCCTGTCTGAATAACCCCAAGAGTTTAACTCATTGTGTACCCAAACTGAGGAACATAATTAAATTCAGTTCCTCTTACCTGGGGGTGTTTCCCATTTCTTCAGAAATATGCTAAAACACAAACTACAAGCACAGTTACCTTCTTAATGCCATCTTAGTTGAGAAGCCCAGAGAATGGGTGAAGATCAGTGGTCCAAGATCAAACCTTAGAGCAGACACTCTGGATGGAGGATGCTGGAAGGATTGCATTGCCTTTGAAGGGGTCAGGGTCAGCAGACACGGCTCAGCTTGGGTTTCACTGACTCCACTGCTCTGATCCATCCACTGACTGCAGGGGTGAGCTTGTGGGGTGGAGCAGGGATTAAGGAAAATGGATTTTTTGGTGAAGCAGGGATTAAGGAAAATGTCATTGTTTTTAACAATGGACATCCATGACATTTTAAATACATAGCAAAATACCACACATATCACGATTTTAGAGAATCCTGATTGGAAGTATCAGTATTTTAGGATAATTTTTATTTGGTGACCAGAATGTAAGGGAGGAAGATATGACCTAAGAAGAAATGTTATGTGGGTAGCATGTCAAAAGGCAGAAAAATTGCTGCCTCATTTTCTTTCTAAACTTAGTGTCTTAGTGTCAGTGAGCACCATGCTGTTTCTTCATTTCCAAAACTCCTCAATCATCATCTTTTATTCACTTCTGGCATGAACTTTCTATCCAGTATCTTTTTGGAAAGGAAGATATGTAGTGTGGAAAACTTATGTAGTGATAGGAAGGAAAGCTAGATAATATAACCAACAACTCTATCTGTGATTCTGTGCCACCACCCCCATTCCCAGCCTATTTCAGCTTCATCCTACAAAGTGCTCAGGTGGGCCAGACAACAAGACTGTTCAGTATTTCACAAGCTAAAATCCATCATGTCCACAGTGTCAGTTTTGCTTGGACAGCAGCAAGTAATGATCCTAGATAAATTTTCCCTTAATCTCACAATCCCATTTCAGTGAGGGGCTAGGAAATCCCATTTTCATTTAATTATAGAATATAAAATCACTTGTTGAATGTCTTTAAGACAATTCAGCTATATTCTAATAATAACAAGTGAAAGCGCATTAAAAGAAATCAGATTTTTTTCAGAACTATTTTTTTCAAGTTCCTTTTTATGACAGCTCTTCAAACTTCCTACATCATGACACTTACTTGGCACTGCGTTGACCCAGTCTAATCTAGGTGATAATGTGTCTCACAAGAGTTACTTTTCAAAAACAAGTAGTTTATCAAACCCATTGAGAGTTATGTTTTCAAATGATTTCCATTTTTTTCTGTTAAAATATTAGCCTTTCTTTTAAATAGAAAACCCCTCAGAACCAAAAGGCAAATGGTGCTTCAGGCAGCTGTACCCAGGATCCAGAACAGCAGTGACCCCTCAATAAACTGCCAGGCCACCTTTCAAATAGTGAGCCTTTGTCATCAGCAGCTGAGAAAGCACAAAGCGCCACACCAGGACCCCCCCATTTCCCAGCTGCATCCAACAGATACTGGGAAAATGCTGCTCTCAGACTCTGTCCTGATGTAAAACTAACCTAAGCATAAATTTGGAAATTTGCTGCTGAAATCTGTAGTTTTCTAACAGCATTTCCTGCGAAAGGGTGGGTGAGGAGGTTTTGCACTGAATGCACCACTGAAAACAGAAACCAGGAACTTTGCAAAGCCCGGGAAACCCAACCTGAGGCTCCAGCTCGGGCATTAATGGCTTTGATTTGCATTTTGATGGCCAAAGAGAGAGGAGAGAGCAGGTCCTTTCTGACTGGGGAGAGCTGGAATGGGAGAGAGC
>JACDOX010000469.1:246841-261585 GCA_014549065.1 Cardinalis cardinalis | reverse complement strand
AGGAGCCCCATCCCTTCCCAAGCCCCATCCCTTCCCAAGCCCCCATCCCTTCCCCAGGAGCTCCATCCCTTCCCAAGGAGCCCCATCCCTCAGACCCTGCTGGCTCTGGATGGGATGGTAATGAAACAAACCAAAAGACAGTTTAGGCAACTTTATACTCCAGGGCACAGCCCTGCCTGGGTAGGTGGCACATGATGTGTTTTGTGTTCATGTTCCAAGCCAATTTGGCGGATCCCCATGGCAGATTGGAAATGCTTTGTTGCAAGTTTGAACATCTTACSGGGATGTAAGGCCTTCTACAAGAGCAGTGATTGAATTAAGGTTGAGAAATGTATCCCTGGCTAGTTTCAATTTCAAAAAAGAGAGCTTTTAAAAAGGTACAAATGAAGCTAAAGGAATTTATGTTATTTTTCCGGTTTCTGTGCTCTAACTCCTTTTCCATCTCCTCATCTATCTTCCAAGTGTCCTGCCTTATGAATGAGTGAGCAATAAAAAAAGTATGCAGTGGCTGAGAGAGAAACTCAAGATAGCAAGATAAAGCCAAAGCTTGAGCAGAAGTTAAGATGTAGATCAGAAATGGAATTTTCTCACATCTGAGTTTTAGGGCAGTCATTAGATCGTTTGCATGAGAAGCTGATTTAAAATCAGTAGCACAAAATGTGACCTAGCATGTGCTGAGTTCACTTGTGTCAAAGGCTTGGACCTGTGCTTTTGGGGGTTGTGATCCTGTCTTCAGGCCACACGTGCTGACAGTCTGCTCCTAGACTGAAATAAAAATAAAGCTATTTCACAGAACCAAAAAATTACAGAACCACAGAATTATTTCCACAGGAAGAGATCCTAAAGTTCATCTAATTCTGACCCTTGTTCCATGGGCAGGGATCTTCCTCTGGGTCAGTGCTCTGTCTTGGCCACCCCCAGCTCACAGTGAGGTTTCAGGCTCGAGGAGCTGGACCTGGCTCCTTCAGTGCAGGCTGCTGTGTTCTGCTGAAAATGGCCAGTGACAGTGTCTGCTGTTGCCAACACCCCAAACTGAAGGGAGAGGCTGTAACAAAGGGTTAATTCCAATTTCCATATCACTGACCAGCTGCCCAGGTTTGGAGCTGCATGGATCAGCTGGGTTTTCTCAGGAGAAAAATGATGTGACCACTCCCTGAGCCCTGATAATCCCTCTGCCTGGGCTTTCCAGTGCTGGGCTCTGCCAGGTTAGGCAGAGTTTCATCATCAAAATTATTGTGGCCTCTTTCAAGTAAAAGACAGTGGGAAATTAATTGCTGGAATTAGGTGTGTTTGCTTGCGTTATCCCAACGTCACTGCTGCTTGGGGTCAGCTGCAGGGCCCAGGACTCAGAGAGGGACTGAGCTGGACTCCAGTTTTATTTGGCAAACACTGGGCTGGTAAACAGCAGGAGAAGATACAGGGACAGAGTTTCAGGGGATGGGAAGGCGGAAGGGAAGATGAGGCTTGTTACCTTCAGAAGGAAAGTGTCGGGCACTGGGCAATCCTGTTGAAGAAAAGCTGTGCCTGAGGAGGGTCCCATTCCAGCTTTGGTCCCTTGGCTGTGGAGTTAGGCAGAGTTATCCTCCCTGCTGAACTCACAGGGCAGAAGGGGAATCAGCTCTGCAGGCAGAACTGGGTCATACTGGTGAGCATTTGCTGCCTGGGACAGCAGCGTGCCCTGTGTGGTGGCAGCTCCCAGTGCAGAGCAAACCCATCCCTAAGCGTCACCCAGCCAGCGTCCCTCTGACAGCCCCGCTATTCACGCATCCTTCTTTGTTTTTCTAACCACAGATCCTGGAGGAAAACATGAAGTTAGAGTGCAAGTGCCACGGGGTCTCGGGGTCCTGCACCACTAAAACCTGCTGGACAACGCTGCCCAAGTTCCGGGAGCTGGGCTACATCCTCAAGGACAAGTACAACGAGGCCGTGCAGGTGGAGCCCGTCAGGGCCAGCCGCAACAAGCGCCCCACCTTCCTCAAGATCAAGAAGCCCCTTTCGTACCGCAAGCCCATGGACACAGACCTGGTGTACATCGAGAAATCCCCCAACTACTGCGAGGAGGACCCGGTGACGGGCAGCGTGGGCACGCAGGGCCGCATGTGCAACAAGACGGCGCAGCAGTCCAACGGCTGCGACCTCATGTGCTGCGGCCGCGGCTACAACACCCACCAGTACTCCAGGGTATGGCAGTGCAACTGCAAGTTCCACTGGTGCTGCTACGTGAAATGCAACACGTGCAGCGAGAGGACAGAGGTGTACACCTGTAAGTGAGCGCTTGCCCGGCTGCCCCCGGCCTGGATACATTTGCACATGCACTGACGGAGCTGAGCAGAACTGCGGGGAGAGCTGCTGTCCTCCAGGAGATGCTCACCAACGGAGCCCTCTGCTCTCTCCTCACCTTTCGTTGCTTATGTGGATACACATTTCAGACTCTTATAAAGTCAGCCAAGAAACAAAAACAAGCAAACCCCTCCCCGGGCCCCCAGAGACATGAAAGAGAGAGAAAAGGATCACCTCAGTGGGCCTGCCCCTCGGGAGCAGGGAGCGCTGGCTGCCTTGTGGAAAGACCCCGGCCAGAGAGGGATCTCTGGGGGTGGCAACAGCTCTTGGTTTGGGAAAGGGGTGCTTAAACACCTTTGAGTGCGAGCAGGAGGGAAGGGTAGGGGAGAAATCCCTACAAAAGGGCTTTGCACAGGATGGGATGGACAGAGCCTCCAGTGAATTGCCCGTGGGAGTGTGTGGATAACACAGATTTAGGCTTCCACACTCGTGAAAAGCTTCTACTGGTCTTGCCCATCTTTCCACGTCACAGCACTTGCTGCAGCAAGAAGAACTGTGGAAGGGTTCTGTAGACACTGCTTTATCTGCCTTTCTCGTGTGTGTGTGAGCTGCAGATTTTAGCACAGGGATTTGGGACACTTGGGCATAATAATAACAATATTTAACAATTTATTCAGATAAAACTAATATTAATTTATTTAATTAAAAGAAGAACTTTACCAACCTTTCTGGAACTATTCTGTAATTAAAGTAGATAGCTGGCTTTCTTCGTGGAATAATTTTGTAGGATCAGCAAGGAAACACTGGAGCTGTACGTATTATTCTTGACTAGGATATTTCTAATAGTTGGACTTGCAGGATATGTTCTACAGTGCTGGATGTTTAAGGACAAAAGCTGGCGTCTTTATATATATGTACATACACAAACACACTGTATTTGGGGGTTTTTGTTTGTTTGTTTCCTCCTGTTTGCTGCTAGTTGTCTGGAACAAAAGTGGAGTGGTAGGGGTTACAGATCTTTACCAGTTTTGTGTTTTGGTTTTTTTTTTTTTTCCTTCAATTAAAGAAAGAAACATTAATAAAATCCTGTTTGGAATATGTCTAAAAATAAGAAAATCCAGACAAAATTCCATCTTTTGGAAAAATCAACCATAGGATAAGAGAGTATATTTTGTAAGAGACTATTTTTATATAAATATTTTATTTATACTATGTCTGCTTGTTCAACCTGTACTTTTTCTCAAAACAGGCATACAATTTGTAATTCTTAGGCTATTTAACAGAGAAAGGGTAATTAGTTTGTGAACACAACAGCAGCAAGCTGGATGCATTCAGCTGCAATTGGTGGATGTGTCAGAAAGCAGGATGAACTTTCTCTCCTGGCTCTTTTCCTGCAGTTCAGTTTGCAGAATATGCAAAACAAGAACAGGGTATGTAGCATCAATTTTGTCACATGGCTTGAATTCATGATTGGTATTAACTGGATGCTCATTTATCCCATTCAAGAAAAAAAATCCGAATTAGCTTCCCACATGCGTCAGTCATTAAACTGTGGCGTTATGACTCGCAAATGTGCTGTGTGTGCTGTCAGTTAAACCTCTGCTTTGTGCTGCTGTCAAAGCTGATTCCCATCAGGGCAAGACTGTAGACTGTGACTGTAATAACTTGCATGACACACATCGTCTGATTCTCATAGATAGGATACAAAGCTTACTTTTTGTCCAGCTCCTTTTGGCATTTACATTATTCTTTCCCTCCCCTCCAAAGGCCAGAGCCCAAAAATACAGAAAAACATTCGGACGAGTTTAAAGAGGCAAATTTAAAGACTACTCACTTGTTTTTCAGAGCCCAACTAAGCTGTTTTGCATTCCCTTTGTGGTATTTCCTTTTTATCACTGCTGATTTCTTCAGACATTGGAGCAGTAAATATTTCTCTGCATTTAGAATTGTTCTGTTCCTACTGCTTAACTTGTTTGTGGCTGATAAAAAACCATGTCTAATTCTAACGTTGTTTTCCACTGGGTAAGAAATGTGGCCCAGCATTACAGATGATATTGCACATTGTCTGGGACCCGTCAGGTTCTCTGCTCCTTGCAGACTGCAGGATCTCCCCAGTTAATGAGGCATCAGCGATGGGAATGTGTCACTGACTCCCTGCACAGCAGCAAGTGCCACCAGGGCTGGGTGAGACACCTCTGTCCTGTGTGCACTGGTCCTTCTCAGGCAAAACTCCCACCCAGCACTGTGAAAACTGAGAATTTCTGAGAAGGCAAACAGAAGCATCTCAAAAGATGCTGCAAAGTTTGACAACCTACCTGTCAGGACTTGGGTTTTAACTCACTCCTTGAATATATATTATTTAAGAACACAAGCCCATGCAGTACCTAATCCTAGCAATGTATATCAGGGGTTAATGCAGTTTCTTTGCAGACCTGCCATTTAACACAAAATAGAATTTTTATTCAATTCAGGCACCAGAATGGGGTATCAAAATAAAGTTATTAATGTAATTTACTTTCAATCTTATGACTTGTCAATTTTCATTGAGTTACTGCTCTTAGTCCTCCTCAATTCCACASAACTAGATTTAAAATGCAGCCACATACCATAGGGATGTTCATTATTACTCTGTATTATGGTTAAATAATTCAGATCTAACATTTAATATTGGAATCTCCCCTCCAGTTTGTAGTGGGCTTTGATTTAGTGAATATCATATCATAGTTCAAATTGTGTTTTCCTCACTAATTCGAGTTCCTTTACAAGTTATTACTTTTGCAACATGTTTTTACCATAGAAAAGTAATGTGCAAAACTCCTGCTTCCTGTAAATTTCCATATGCAGTGACGTGCCATGTACAGCTAGCAGAATAATTATTGAAGGACAAATATCTTTAAACAGTTTTACTCACAATAATAAAAAACTGGACGCACAAGGAGTTCAATTTGGTACACATTTTCCCTATATTTTACAATATTGCTGATGAGAAAATGGAGAGAAGAGAAGGAAAAAAGCTGTCAATTTGTTTAATAACTGGAATAACAGTTTGGGAACCATGATTTAAAGAGCAAGGAAAAACAAATGCTGCGTTCAATTAGAAAGTGTTTAGAAATTTGGCTGTGTCACCTTAGATAGGAGAAATCGGGCCCATCGGGATGTGCAATGAATGTGGAGTTAATTGGTCATTGCCTAAATGGGCTTGAATGGCCCGGAGAATAAACAGGAGAAGGGGGAAGATTTACGGGTTTGTGGACATTCCTCCCCCACAACAGCTCGGTCTTTGTGCTCCGGGATAGAGGAGCTCTGTTTTTTCGTGGGGAGGGAGCTCACAAAGGCACTGAAATGCACACAAGTGCAAGACAATGCAGCCCTCGAAGGAAAATCCATCTTTTCATGTGCGCTGCCAGGGCAGGGCTGGGCGCAGGGACAGCCTGGATGGGGCAGAGGGAGCACAGCCCAGGAGCAGGGTCGGGGACAGCAGTGGGAACAGAAGGGGAAAAGCCTGGCTGCAAGTTGGGAGCCTGTTAATTGTGGAATCTCCCTTCCCCATCCCGTAGTGGAACCCCAGCTTGTGGAAATGAAGATGCTCTGCCTCAGGATTCCCAAGTAAGTTTTAAGGATTTTACCTCTCAGCCTTTCTAAAAGGACAGCTCACCTGAATTGACTCAGCTTGATACTAGAAACACTTCTATAAAACATGAATCAGTCCATGATTAAGTTTTCTTTGCCACGTATGCACAAAGCTAACAGAGATATGTCTTTCAACAGTGATCATTAAACTGAAAACATCCTTAAAATATACTCTCAAGTGGTTCATTTGATAAAGTTATTGTAAGGGGAMACAGTAACTTAGAAAAGGCAAATACTAACCATATTGCACAGGGCTCTCAATGAACTCTCCTGTGGATTACAAAACTCTTTTTAACTGACCACACTTCAAAATCAATTTGTTAAACAGAGAAATGTCACAGACTGCAGTCAGGATGCAGAAATTCAAATTAGGATGCTGTATAACTATTCCTGACAATATTTTCACATTTGTCACTATAATAGACAAGGAAATATGCACTGTGAGTGTCCCAAATGTGCATATTAACCAATACTGTCCCTTGTCCCCAACCTGTAACCAAAGGAGTCCAYGGAGCCAGAAGGTCTCCAAGTCTGAGCTGCAGGGTGGCTGGAAACTGGATGTGAGTCAGCACAGCCTGGCAGCCAGAGGGGACATCCCTGTTCTGGGGAACGCCCGTCCCAGCATGGCCAGTGGGGCCAGGGAGGGGATTGTCCCTCTCTGCTCTGCGCTGGGGCGGCCTCACCTCAAATACTGTCTGAGGTTTTGGTCACTGCAATATAAAAAAGAGTGTTMAAAGGAGGTACACAGCATGGGGAAGGCGTGGAGGGGCCCTACAAAGAGTGGCTGAGGGCTCTTGGTTTGCTCAGCTGGAGAAGGGAAGATTGAGCTCCAGGGGCTGCAGCTCCTCCCGAGGGGCAGCTCCAATCTCTGCTCCCTGGGACAGGGACAGCACCCAGGGAACAGCTGGAGCTGGGCCAGGGGAGGGTTAGGGCRGGCATCAGGGAAAGGTTCTTCCCCCAGAGGGTGCTGGGGCACTGAGCAGACTGCCCTGGGTTTGGTCATGTCCCCAAGGCTGCCAGAGCTCCAGGAGCACTTGGACAACACTCTCAGGGATAGCCGGGCTGGGATTGTTGGGGTGTCTGTGCAGGGCCAGGGGCTGCACTCGATGGCCCTTGCAGGTCCCTTCCAATTTAGGACGTTCCATGATTCTAACTAGGAGACAGAAAAAGACGTTTGTAAGATAAAGAAACTAAAGGCCTGTAACAGACAGGGCACGCTCCAGAAATGCTTTGGAGGACAGAGGAAAAAGCCTCAGAAGGAAAAGCCCTGGACAAATCAATGCATGGAAGGCACAGCACTGAGTCCAGCAGAGAACAGAACGGGCTCAGCAGCACGGGCAGATTGCAGCAAAGCTGAGCCTGCCTGCTGCTGCACAGCCCATAGAGCAATTTCATTCACATCAAGCCAAATCCAAAGTATCTGTTCCCTGGAACCAGCAAGAAACCTCTTTTGTGGGTTGTTTCTCACACAAAAGTTTTTACCTAGCAACTTTTCTTGTACGCATGGAAATATGCACTATGGACATCACATACATTGTATTTTTTAGCAGAAAATCCCACAGAGGATTATAAATACCCATCACCTTAAGAAAGAAGTCAATGGAGAAAGACACAGAACCAGTAAAGGCAGTCGTGTTAGACCATAATGTCATAACACAGGACTGGAATATAGGTAATTTATTAAAAAAAAAAAAAAGTATTTTCCACATATTCAAAAAACCTCAGGATAATTCCTCTTGGCCTTCTCTAACGCTGTGATGTCAAGTTGTACAAAAGGTCTGAGCTGAGCCTGGTCCCAGGCAGCCACTATTATTCCTACAAACAGACAGGAAATCAGGAGACAGAGCCCGGGAGGGTTGGCCAGTGGGCACAAAGGCAGCCTGTGAGAGAAATAGGACTATGGCCCAGATTTCTCAGCTTCTGCCATCCCTTTTCTAAAGGAGCTTGAGCAGTGACTGATTTGTCTCCTTATATAAAATACATATCCAGATTTGAGGGTTTGGGAAATGTATTCACTCATGTGGTGATTTCCCTGAGTGTTCTGGGTAGCTGAAGAGAGGAGACTCCTTCCCAGGCTCATTAAATGCTGAGCACACAGTAATTAATATAACCTCCACATTAAGTATGAGTCATGCACCAGGGAAATGGAAGGAACCTGCTCTCATGTTTTGTCTCCTCGAGTCAAGTGATCAGCAAAGCTGGGAGACWGCAAAGGAGATAGCAGGGCAGGCTTTGTGAGGGAGGGGATGTGGACAGCAGCTCCACAGAGGGAGCAAACAGCCTYTGGCAAGCTGAAAGTCAGCTCAAAGTCTCCACAAAGCAGGGGCACATTGCTCTGATGCCTCAGCACTGGAGGCATAGAAAAAGTTAGGGAATATTCTACGGGAAAGCGTTTAATAGGACGGCGTTAAAGCACATGGTGTTTGCTGCCACCAAAAGAGGGGGATGTGGGATGACTCACTGGGGTCAACGAGTTGTACCAACTCAGTACAAATTATGAGAATTAGAACAGAAGCTAAAACAAAAAATAAGTTGATTAAAGCCTTTCTGAGAAGTTAGAAAGGCAATTTATCTGCTGCTGTCTCTCCTTTTGTGCTCAGCTTGGGCACCTGTCAGAATATTTTGATGCCTGCCCATTTTTAGTAGTGAGCCACATGAGCTGAATTCAGATTAAACAGTAAAGAAAAAAAGCATCCCAGAATATATATTGTGTTTATTTAGGCCAGAGCAGCTTGGACGACAGTGCAAAATCAATCAGAGCCTAAAAGGAAGCTGGCAAACCATCAGCGCCTCGGCACATCCAGGCTGCTCTGGCTCAGAGAGACAAGGGACAGGGGCTGGGAAACTCCTGGTGTTTGTAACTTACCCTTGGTTGATATAATAACGAGATGAGATGAGGGGATACACAGACCTGAATTCATGGCTACACATCAAASTTGTCATTTTGATGACTTGTTTGGGCAGGAGTGGCAGTGGCCGGGTGATAGATTATTCTCCCTTTATCCTGTCACAATGACATCTGCTTTATTCACAGATCAGCCACCAGTTGCTACAACAACGCCAGTGTGCTTTAGAAAATGTTGTTGAGCTGCTGAGAGAATCTTGGCTACCCATTAGCAAAATGTTAACTATGCAAAACCAAAGAGCGTTTGGTTTTGTTGTAGGAAAGAAGTCAATGCTCTGCAATAACTAAGAATGTCAAAAAGAATTTACATTCAAAAAGTAGAGAAGAGGTTTAACCCATGATATCACCATGATTCAAAAATCCCCCTGGAATTCATTAGTGAGACATTAGGTCTGAAGAATAGAGAAAATAAATAATGAGTTTTAAAAAGAAAGAACAAATACACTTTCCTCCGAGCAGCATTTTAACACGTCTGCTGCCCTTCACTTTTTCCTGTTCATTGTCTTGGAGTTTTACACAGTAAACCCTCACTGATAGGGGTTTATTTATTTTTATTTATTTCTTTCCTGCCTGCTTAGCACTTGGAGGAGACCCTGGGTGCTGGTGAACCCTGCCAGGACCCGGGGCTGGCTGCCAGCAAAGCCCCTCAGCCCCACTGCAGGACGGGCCGGGAGAGCCTCAGCCGCCTATTCCTTGGAAAGGCAATTCCAGAGAGGCATTTGCAGCAGGACCGGCTCTGTCCTGCCAGCAGACAAGGCAGCCCCGTGTCCGAGGGCAGTGCTGGGGGGCAGGTGAGCATCCCTGGAAACAGGAGCAGCCCTGGAGGGAACAGCGCAGAGCTGTGCCCAGAGGCACCGAAATGCCCAGCTGCTGAAGGGGCTGCTTGCAGGGAGAGGCGCCTGAGCTGCAACATTTGGGGGGAAATTCCTCCAATTTCTAGGAAAGCTCTGCCTGCCACGGCCCAGGTGATTGATGGGGGCTGCCTGCCATGGAGGGTGCTGCTAATCTGTGTCAGGAGCATCCTCCTCCGGAGAGGATCCTGCTCCAGCCCTCGCTGCCTTTGCAACACAAGGGCTCTATCCATCTTGGCCATAATTTTTCATCCACTTCAAAGTTAAGTGAATGTAATTCTTAATTTGTTTTCCAAATGACTCAAACAATTTTCTTCCCTTTGTTTCCCTAACAAGATCAGATCGATTTTACAATGTGTTGTACTTCAAATTTAACTTCATTAAATGTTTATAACATTAAGAGGCTAATGACATAAGCTCTGTCTGTGGTATTTATAGGCTTTACCAAGAGACTGAAGACCTGAGAGGGCTGAAGTTCAGGTTAATTCTTTGAGAATGAAATTCAACACCTGGTTGGAGCTGTAATACACAAACTACTAGTACTATGTCAAGACTATCACGTTAATTTAATTTATCAACCATATTTACTGTTGAAGTTGGAAATCTCAACCCAGCCCACAATAGATCATAGGTGTATTGTTTTCCTGTCACAGTAAATAGGTCCCAAATGCTGATCTAATGATCTTGTTACATAACCAAACTACAGATTTGTTAAGCTACTTATTACTGGAAGAATATTTGTGAAGAATTGCCAGGAGCCTTTTTTTGCTGCATTCTGAACACATGCTGGAGTCCCCTCCCCACAGTGATTCCCTGGCTTCTATCTGCCCCAGTTTCATGTTATAATTGGAAAGCCAAGTGGTTTAATGAAGGATTCAGCCAYGTTTTGCTGCTCACCCCTGCCCTGTCCAGCTCCATCAGTCTGGTTTCCCCCCTTGGTTCTGAGCTGCTTCTCCCAGAGATTCTTCCCAGAGCTGGTGACCTTCAGTCCATGGGAATTCAGGGGACATCACACAAACAGTGTCAGTGATGGAGTAGCATTATTGAATCATATTCCAATAATTTGCAATTATTTTCAATTATATTCAATTTCCAATAATTGTCAAGGGAGTGCAGGTGAGGAGTAGTTTTGGGTCTTTTGTGGGCATTTTTAGTGGTTTTTTTTTGCTCTGTTGTAGCTGCTGCTACAAGCACTCAAGGCAGCAAGGAACAGGGAAACAGGGGTATGACAGGGGACTAATGGGTTGCCTGAAGGTTTTGAATGTGTTGGATCATACAGCTTTACCCAGGAGCACTATTTCTGTGCAGATATTTCTGTGTAACCCTGAACTGGGATTTCAGCTGCTCTCAGGTCTACCTGGAGTGAGCTTTTGGGACGGGATGCTGCTCTTTGAGCCTTGGTGCAGCTCAAGACCAAKCTGAGAGCTCAGCACAGCCACCCAATGCACCCCAGGGTTCATCTCCTCAGGGCCAAAGCTCCCTCCCAGTTTAAAGGACGAGCACAGCACAAGAGGTAATTTTTTAGAAGGACCCTTGTGTCTCAGGTACAGCCAGCAGAGAACAGCAGCCCTGCCRGCATCGTTGTCATGGCTACAAATGCAATCTCTACCTTCCACAAGCATGGAATGGAACCTGGGAAGAGTCCACTGCCATGAGAAGGCAGCGGGTCCTGGGGCCCCAGCAGGCCCCCAGCAGCCACCCTGTCATTGTCCCCACGCATCTGTGCAGCCCTGGCAGAGGCAGCTCCCTTCCCAGCCATCCAGTTAAACCCACCAGGTGCCCCCACTGCCCTAATGTCAGCCAATTTCAGCTAATTATATACTAGGAGCTTTATTTCCTGAAAATGGATATTGCCTAAGCAAGAGGTATGGATAACATCTTCATCTGCCAGAAACAGGATTAGTTTTGACAGAGTTATGTTTACAAACATAAAATTTATCACCTTTTTTTTGTTTTAAATAGCACCTGTGTACACCTGGAACGAGACAGTAGCTGATGATTTATGCTGGACGGTAACAAGGGCTGGCTTTGCTGGAGCTCTGCCACAGCTGAGTGTCTGTCACTCTGCCCTGCTGGGTCAAGACAACACATCAGTCAAGTAAATCACTTAAGTAAATTATTGAGGACTTAAATTGACTTTTTCTACATAATATGTAATTACTTCCTTGAACCAACATTCCCTTACATCACCGATCTAAAAAGCTTTCTATTTGTTTTTTAACTGAATATTGATTGAATTTAAATGGCAGCCAGCGTGTACTATTTATCTGAAGTTCAGATTCTAGGGAGCGAACTCGGAGCAGCTGTCAGCCCTGCAGGCCCTTCAGCCCCAGGCAGGGCCCAGCTCAGGGCAGGGGCAGCTCCTGCAGGGCCAGGGCCCCTGGGAGAGGCAGGGCTGGCCCGGGGATGCTGCAGCAGAGCAGCCGCACACGGAAAGGTGAAAGGCAGCTCTGCAACACCAAGCTCTCACCCTGACGTGCTGAACAATGAGGATTTCTGCTGCAGCCAGCAAAGCTGTTAAAGCCAGAAGTGAGAATTACAAGTGTAAAATCTCCATGGGGACTGCGGGGATTCAGAGCCCCACAAGGCTGCATCTGCTGTTGGCTGTGCCTGTGCTCCTGTCACAGCTCTAGAAGAAAAGCCAAATATGCAAAGATTCCTCATGTCATCAGGGAAAGATGAGAGCTTTGGCAGATCACACTCTGCCTCTGAGCTCTGTGTCTCCCTCACGGCCAGGGTGCTGCTCTGTGGCACTGCAGGGAGCCCCGAGGCACAGGAACCTGCCCAGGCTCTGTGGGAGCGTGTGCCCTCTGTCACCGCAATCATCTCACACGGCAGGGAAAAACCCTCTGAGGGCAAATATCCTTCCTGTCAGAGAGTCTGCGTGTCCTGTCCTCAGCCATCCTCCCCAAACCACCCTTCCAAATCCTATTAAACCCCTCCAGTCCGGGCAGTAATTTTCCTGCTTTAGGAGACAACCGAGGGGGAAACAAATACCAATCACTTTCAGAAGTGTCTGCATGCAAGTTTGGTGGAGGGCAGGAGAGGCAGGAAGGAGACACTGGGCTCAAAGAAGGAAGTTTTCAAGTTGGAGGAGTCTTACACCCACAGGGATCACACACCCCTTCCTCCTTTGGGCATAAATGAAAAACCCTTTAAATTTGAGTTTGAAACTGGTCAAGTGACCCTGGGCTGCAAAATATGCCTGGCTGTGAGAAAAGGCTGAGGAGGAGGCTGCTGACCCCAACAATGACGAGCAGAGATCAGATTTGTCAATGTGCAACATTTAATATTCCTTAGTCAGAATTGCTTCTGGTTACAATTGGCAGAAGTGGTGAATATAATTCCCTCAGTATTTTATTAGTGAGATGGGAAGTTAATGGGAAAGGGCAGCTAAAAGTAGTTTTGCTAAGGCTAGAAAATACATTAAAGTCAGCATTGTCATGGATTACACCCAAGGTCACAGGATTCAGACACAGGAATTGATTGGTATTTACAACTCAACAAATTGCTTTAAGCAGGAGTGACATCATGGCCCCCTC
The DNA here is from genome assembly GCA_014549065.1 of Cardinalis cardinalis. Classification (NCBI taxonomy): domain Eukaryota; kingdom Metazoa; phylum Chordata; class Aves; order Passeriformes; family Cardinalidae; genus Cardinalis; species Cardinalis cardinalis. Next base: position 248,377 of record JACDOX010000469.1, on the reverse strand, counting down.
TATTTACCACAGGAGCTGCACACAGGGAGGCTGCAGAGCTGCGCAGCAGCTGTGGGTGGGTTAATGCACTTGCTGCGGGCTCGGCTGCAATCAGGAGAATTCTGCCCTCCCAGCCCCATGCTCTGCACAAAGCTGCACTCTGTGAACACAGCAAAGTGAGGAGGCTCTTGTTAGCTGAGCACCTGAGCACTGCTGACCAACCACAGCATCACCACAGCATTCCTTCTTATTCAGATGGGAGATTGGAGAAAGCCGCTTTCTGCTTCACACAGCTAATTGCATTTTAATGAAGAATAATTTCAGCAAGCAAGGTCCTCCGGCACCTGTTGCAAGAGCAGGATGCTCCCAGCAGCCCGGCAGGCAGAGGAGCAGCCTGTGGCCAGCCCTGTGCCCTCCCAGGCTCCYGGGCTCTCTTGCTGGGCTCTGTGCTGGGAGAGGTGAACAGCAGCTGTGCAGATGTGCATGAAGGAGTTGGCTCAGTGATCCGTGCAGGTCCCTTCCAACTCAGGACACTCCTGACTCTGTGATTCCAGTCAGCCCAGACAGAGACCAGGGAATCCCAAACCATTTCATGGGTCTGTGAAGAGTGGGAGCTGCAGGAGAAAATCCTTCAGCTGCCCTGGAGGGGTTATGCAGTGCTTCTTTCTCTCCACACGGTTAAATGTGGAAGTAGGAGTGCTGGAAAACCCCGTGGACAGCAGGGACACGGGGCTGGCTTTGGCTCACAGTTCAGTGGCCAAGAGACCTGCTCCTCCCATGGGCTGTGGGACCCTTCCACCCTGTGGTGTCCCACAGCCCCAGGCCCCAGAGCATCTCCTCACGCTCTCCCTTCCTCACTCAGCAGGGCACATTTGCACTATAAAGCCCATTTTCCTCCATCACCAAAGGAGGCAAATCCCCTTTCATGTAATTGCATGTGCTTCAAGGTGCTTGTGGACTTTGACCAACTGCTTTGTACAATCAGACTTTCCCCCTCCCTGCTGGAATCTGTCATTCCCTAATGCATTACTTTACACAGCAAATTGAACGTGGGTTTGAGGGTATTTTTGCCAACCTTTATGAATCCTCTTGAGTGATCTGTGGATGGGATCAGCAAACAAATTTTGTTCTAGCTCTCCAAATCCTGACACATGAATTGATTTCAGCAGGACACATTAAGTGAATGATGGATCTCTGCCAAAAGGGCATGTAGGATTTTGCAGGGGGAGGAGGAAAGAAGAAGACTTTGCTTTCTCCCTTTTTTCTTCTTCTTAGCCAGTCTTGTTAGGAAAGGGCAAAAGCACTCAAATTCATTGCTCTCAAATAAATTGATTTTCTTTTCTACCCTCTCAGAAGTGTTYTTCCTCCCAGGCTCAGCCAGTTGTACCTTCCCGGAGGCAGGAACAGGTGAGATCCTGCTCAGTGCTGTCCGCCCTGAAGCGGCATCATGGGCCCTTCCCTTGGCACCACCGCCACTCTGTCCCTGCCCCAGGGTTCTCTGGCACCGCTGCCCCTCCTGTCCCTGCTCCTCTGTCCCTGCCCCTCCTGTCCCTGCCC
>JACDOX010000469.1:236254-246565 GCA_014549065.1 Cardinalis cardinalis | reverse complement strand
CTGCCCCTCCTGTCCCTGCCCCTCTGTCCCTGCCCCAGGCTCCTCTGACACTTTCTCAAGCACATTGAGGCTGGCAACAAGAGCAGGGCTGTTTTAACAAATGCCAGTGGGCTCAGGAGCTGAGGGAGCTTGTTCCTCAGAGGCTGCTCTGTATGCCTGGCCAGGGCTCTGATGCTAATTTGTTGGCACTGCAAAATCCCACTGCAAACCAGAGATCCCATGACCTTCTTCAGTTACAGATAACACAAACTGCAGTCCTATTTAAGTGGCAGATTGGTTAACCTCAGGACTCCGTTTCTATCATTAATAAAGGGTTACGTTACAAAGGCACCTTGGAGCTGTCCCAGGGAAATGTGGCCAACCTGCCCTTCCTTGTGAGCCCTTTTCTGCACTGAGCTCCTCTTTGGGCAGGCTGTGCATTGCAAATGCTCTGAAACTCCAGCAGCAATGAAGGCACTGCTTTAGGACAGGTGTTGTGGCAAAACACACTTTCTAAATCAGGTGTGCTCTGTAGTAACTGTTATTGCTGCTGTGATTTCCAAATCCTCCTAAAGGGTTTGTGCACAGAATCATCATGTGAAATCTCACCTGGGCTTTCAGTCATCTCTGGAGGAAGGCTGGTTTCAACCAAAAAAAGACAAAATAGAGTTATAGAGATCTTTCTGTTTCTCAAAAAGACATTCAATACCTGAACAAAATACTCATTACCTCCTACATTATACTTCATATAGCTGTATCATATTTATTGCTACTTTTACCTGTAACTACCTAAAAATCTACACAGGATTTCAGAAGACAGTATAATTTTTGTCTTATTACAAGAGGTGATGTGCAGCCATTGTAAATCTAGCCTTGTCTGTTGTACACCCTTTATCTTGGGCATTAAGAATGTCATCATGTCCTTCACAGAAGCCTTATTCCACATCAGAGATGAATCCATGGCTCCAGATCTTGCGAAGTTGCTGCTTTTCTGTGCCCAGCAGGACCTGCAGTGTGTTTCCATCACAGCATGCCAACTGTCAGGCTCCATCAATGCCTCAGATACCAACAACCTGTGTGAGCAAAGGAGCCCAGAACTGGAAAAACTGCAGAGTTCCACACTTAGACCAGTTTCTTTAAGCAAGGCTGCTCTTGTGCAGCTGCTCAGGGTAAAGTTCTAGGTCCTTGTTTGAGGACAGCCAGAGGAGTCCAGTGCTCAGTTGCACAGAACCAGGTGACTCAACCCAGGGAGGCAAATCTGCTCCTTGCTGCTCATTTATCACCGCTGGGTCAGTTCTGTGCCAGAACTGTCTCAGACCTTCTAAAAGCTGATGTAGTTACACAAACACAAAGTCATTACTGCCTTGGCTCCAGATCTGCTCATTCATCTACCTCCTCAAGAGCTGGTTCAAGAATGCTAATTAATAGTAGTTTATCATTAACGAGCTGGCTTTATTTACCAGGATTTGCCTTCGGTTTGCCAGGGACAAGACTGCTGGGGTTCTGTTCTGTTGTCTGACTTGCATCTCGTTGAACATTATAAACTGGATTTATATGGTATGAAATGATGAATGAGGGCTGAGTCATTTCATGTATTAGCATTTCACACTGCCTGAAATGAGACAATTTGTTAAGTTCTACAACCTGTGTAATTACTCCTCTACATCTCAGGTAAGGAAATGCTACAGCTCCACTCTGCCACAGTGAGTCTGAGCATCCACATATCTTTTAAAGCATTCAGTGAGATTTATGATCATCTTCCCCTTATTACTAAAATGAGACTCTAGCATAGGATGGAGGGGCATCTAGAACACCACTTAAACCCACCCAGCAGTGCACCCACACTGCAGCACATGCACTCTTACACAAGTGATCCTTACAGAAACCATTTTTCTCCTTTTTGTAGTTCCTGGAAATATTTATCATCAACTCAATAAAGCAAAGGAGAGCATCCTGCCTTTAAACCTGCTGGGTCAGGTTATGCTGCCAGTAAAGGGTGGGCAGTGCTTGGGGCCAGTGAGACCCAGAAGGGGTGAATTCTGTCTCTGTTCCTCTGCCATGGGACAGGGCACGTGCAGATTGAGGGGATGCATGTGTGAGGGGCCACGCACTGGGAAGGAGCCCTCCCAGTCCCTTTCCCTTTCCTCCCAGCTGCTAAAGGTGATGAGCAGGATACCAGTGAGACAGAGAGGTAAAAAACTTGAAATTAATAGAGAATCAGAGGCTCTTCCCAAAAGGTCAGTGCCAAGTGCTCCATTTCCATCCTGCAGCACATGGGGATGGTGCTGGCTCCCAGGAGTGGCACAGGGACAGCGATGGCTCCCAGGAGGGGCACAGGCACAGGGATGGCTCCCAGGAGGGGCACAGGCACAGGGATGGCTCCCAGGAGTGGCACAGGGACAGCGATGGCTCCCAGGAGGGGCACAGGGACAGCGATGGCTCCCAGGAGGGGCACAGGCACAGGGATGGCTCCCAGGAGTCGCACCCAGGGCTAGAGGTGCTCGAGGCCCCGCTCAGCTGAGCGGGGCAGTGGTGTCACCTCCCCGAGCAGGGCTCCAGCTGCTGCTGCTCTGGAGCAGCCCGAGGCCCTCGCCTGGCATCCGGAATGCCTGGCACACCCAGCAGCTCCTTCCCTGTGCACACATTGCTTCCCTTCTCCACCTGATCCACAAAGCCCCTTGAACCCCTCCTGACCGACTCCATCTCCTCTCCACAGCCCCAGCAGGAGTGGGAGCCCCTGGGACTGATATTCCTGCACAGTGTTTCCAGGTAATTACATTAGATTGGTGCTCTCCTTCCTCACTTATTGCTTTGGCAATTAAAAAGCATTAACCAACAAAGTCAGAGATTGGTAGATCTACTGAATGACTGAATATTTACAAGTATATTTTACTTCAAATTATTCCTCAGCTTTCAAGAGAAACTATTATAATGTACATTAATTTATTACATTGAGCACTTCCTCCTATTAGATTCTAATGTAATGAGATAATTTTCTTCCTTCAAGCCTAGAATTCATATCAGCACAGGAGAGAAAAACACCAATTCCTTTCTTCTGTGGGTTATTTGGGATAACTCTGCAGTCCCTTCTTGCAACTGGTTATTAAAGCAGTTGTTAGTTCAACCCAGCTGAGTGGACTGAAATCACACAAGTTTGAACAACTTTGATCAAGTGATGCTCTGCTACACTTACTGATGCAACAAACAAACAAACAAACAAATAAATAAAAGAAATCCCCAGACTCCAAATCCCTACAAAACACATGGTGTGAAAAATTACATTACAGTATGAGATTTTAAGGCACGTATTATTCAGGGCAGCTGAATTAACACAGCCAAACATCATTACATGATAATTATATTWTTACTTAGATTTGCATTTTGTGGGGGCCCATATTTTCATGATTTAGAACACATTGTCTCCTTCTCTAAGCTATGAAGCATTACAAATAAGATTTGCAGGGTAGGAGTTTGAGTTCTCAAATGAAAACTTTGCTCTAAGGCAAGTAAAATGAAGAGCTGCACAGCTGTGGGGAAAGAGGGGCAGCAGGAACAGTGCAACCTCCACCAGCTGACTCCTAGCACCTTTCCTCTTCAGGTTGCTGAACTCTTTAGGAAAAAGTCCGTCCCTGAAAACAAATAAAAATCCCCTCCCCAGTGAAATGGAGCTCGGATGTAAGACTGCATGGGAACATTGTTGATATTCTCTGCACAGGCTGAGGTGATGCCTGGAGAGCACAGGAGGGCCGTGGCTGCATGAGGACCACGTGCAGGATGTGACCCTGCAAGAGCATCACGTTCAGCGCAGCGGGGCTCAGTGGTGGCTGGTGAGAGTCCCGTGCCAAAGCCGCGGTGTGCCCTGTCACACAGCTGTGCCACAGTCCCACCCCGCTCGTGCCAGGGAGCTGAGCTCTGCTCCGGGATGACGCACACCCTGTGCTAGAGGCTGCCCCACACTGACACCTAAAACCTTGCATTAGCTCTCCCTCCTGTGCTTGTGAGTTTGGATACAGGAGCCAAAAGATTCAAAAATAAGAAGCTCTTTGAAGTTTCCAATTTTTGCAGACCCAGATAATTTTGGCAGAGGTCATGTCACATATCAGGTGTCCTGAGGCTGAACTTTCTGAGCATTTCAGCACCAGCTCTGAGGCTATGCTTTGAAACACAGATAAAGTCCTTGACTAATGCTGTTGTGAACCAAAGTAAATTCAGGTTCTGTCAGGGTGTTTTGAAATGCAGGATTTGGCTCAGAACAGATTATCTTCCAATACTTCAACATTTCAGTCTTTTCTTGGATTTCATTGTCTTTCCTTTGCAGTGGTTTAATCCAGGAACAGGGAGAGGCTGGGTCCTTTGGAACTGCCCCTTGCAGTGGCTTCTGTGCCACATCAGCCCCATTCACTCTGTCACTTGTGAACCCTTTAAAAATGGCTTTTGATGTCAGTGGCCTCAGGCACATCAATACCAGGGACCTCCTTCTCCTTGTTCCCCATATTCCATCCCACACCCGGATTTAAACTGGTTTGCAGTTTATAAAACAGTTGAGAAGATTCAGGGGGAATGGACAAATTCCAACTTCACAGATCCCACTGAAAATTTTGAGTCCCAGTAAACAGAAAATAAAAACCCTTTAGGGTTTGTGACAAAACAGAATAGTTCCTAAATTTCACAGGTTGTATGGCTCRTTCCCTCTTCCAAATTCCTGAACTGTATTCCAGTTTCCCCCAACACATCCACACTGGTTTTGCTGAAATCTTTAACCAGGAATCAAACCAGCAGCTGAGAAATGTCTTAGGCACTCCTTGCACTCTCCATGGAATTATTCTGTTGGCTTGTCACCATGTCTTGTCCCTGTTTAGGACTACATGGGTCTGGGTACCAAAACTCTCTAATCTCAAATAGATACAATTTCATAAAATGTACTACTTCTCTTTCCCATGGGAGAGGAAATGGTGTCAGGAAAGGTCAGTAAGTGGTAACAGCATCCCCAGTGCAGGGCTGTGGGTTACCTCAAGTTCTCCCTGTTCCCCTGGTGCTGGAAAGATCACCCCAAATCCCAGGGTGAGATGTTGGGATCCCTCAGAGTGTCTCCTCTAAAGTGAGTGATGTATGAAGCCTTAGCTGTAAGTTCTACTTTTCCTGAAACAGTCAGAAATATTAATTTAGCACTTGAGGACAAAATGCTGGTTACTAGAAGAAGAGAAGTGCTCACATCAGTCCTACAGAAAATACATTCATGCTGTCTGCAGAGTCCCACATGTCAAAATTTCGTTGGTGTTAAYTGCAAGTCACGGCTGGAGTCAAAATGAATCTGCTGAGCTACCTTTCACATGTATTCCCAGTCCGTGCACCAGTGATATCAAACTGTTTAGAGCTCTTCATGTGAGCAGTAGTTAACTGACTTGGATTTGTAAACACTTGAAAAAATTCTTGCAACTTAAGTAAATCTTATTATGACTGGGGAAAATTCCTATCCTTTCTCCACACGCTAAACAGTCAGAAAACAAGGATGTTTCAAATTCCTTCAGTTTAAAGGAGTTTGAGGTGTTCCTTGAAATGACAAATGCATTACCTCTTCCTGCCCCAATTTCCATTTACTGTCAATGGCTGAAGTTACTCTAAAACTGTTTCATATTTCAGATAGCAGAAAAACGGATAGCAAACAGAAAAAACACAGACATTTCAGAGCTCAGAGTGTGTTTGTTTCTTTCCTCCCCAGCTGCTTCTGTGTTGGTTATCAGACACAAATGGGGCCACTGTGTTGGGAACCAAGTTCAAACCCCACTAAGCTTGCAGGTGTGTGTATGGGAAAGGAGAAGGAACAGAGGAGAGGAAACACCATGCTCATTCCTTCTGGGAGGATTTCTCCTTTCCCAAGTGTGGCAGCACCCAGCCTTGGTGCACTCAGGGAGTCTCCCATCCCCTGGTCCTCCCCCTGCCCCTCTCTCTTCCTGCCCACATGGTCATTCACAGGAAAATAGACCAGGAAATTCTTTTGGCACTTCAGTTCAAATCAGTGTCCCAAATACTTCACACTCAAGTGGCACAAAGCACAGGTACAGCTGAGTTTTCCCAGCCCCCAGGAGCCTCCCAGCCCAGGCATGGCCGTGCCTGTGTTCCCACTGGGAGCTCCTTGCCAGGGCCAGGATCACTGTGTCCAGAGGAACTCTCAGCTCTCATTCCTTGCATTTTTAAGGGAAGCAATTCCAGCACTTCACAGAAGCAGAACCAATGCTCAGTTCTTTTACCTCTTTTCTTCTACCAACAGGTGACTTTGAGCTGAATTAAAATGGGACTGGTAATGAAAAATAGCCACTTTTGCTCTGCAGCCTCTAATTGCTCAAGTTATTAAGCAGCTCCTGTAGAATGGAAAAGCTGCAGTGTTATTTTCATTTCTCTTTTCCCTTGTTGGTAACCCGTGCAGCATCCAAGGCCCTGTCTTTGTGCACACTGAGCTGGGGCTGTAAAGCAAAGTCTGTACTCCACACTCCATCCTACAAGGCTGTTTGAGGCAAAGAGCCCCCTGACACCCTTTGAGATTTTCCCTCCTCTTATTTCGTCTCCTTTTTAATTCCATCTCAGCAATCACCAGAGCTCTGGCTGAATGCAAGGCCCTTCCTCTTCAGAAGCTGACTGTAGCAAGACTTAGATTCTACCCCTTTCGAAGAAAAATGCTTCTTGACAGCTCTTTGGAAAGCAGGAGGAGTTACGTGCAGGGGTGACACTGGCAGAAAGAGTTGGCTCTCACCGTTCCTTGAAGCTGCATAATGAATGAAATGTTTAACAGAAGAGAGGATGTAGGCCTGGCAAAACCTATTAGTTAAAGGGCTTTTTGAAGCCATCTGTCCACCAGCTTTAGCCACCACTGAATGAAAATTGGTTTTGAAAGCAAAAGGGACAGACACTCTTAATCTTCCAGCTCTTCATCCTGCACCGCCAGCCAGCCAGCGGCACTTGCAGAGCTCCGGGAAGGAACGAGTTCCTCAGCTGAGGGAGGGGTGCTCTGCCCTCTTTCAAATGGTTCTGCTCACAGTATCTTTATCAGTTAACAGCATTTGCAAGTGCAATGTACCAATAAGGACTGAAACAACAAAAGCCAGCTGTATAAAAATCTGCTATCCCTTATGTGAACTTCAGAGGGCAAATCAAAGGAATTTTAGACAAACCAAGGAGAGCTGCAGTCTCTTTTCCAAAAATAAAACTGTGCTTTAGTGCACCAGTCAGAAGCCCTGACTTTTGACTCCTCTCTTTAATCACTGAACCAAAGTTTCTGTGCTAACACTGGCCCTGGCCCTGCTAATGCTCATTTTGGGGGTGCCTGTCTTAATGGTTCATACTCACCTCTATTTCTGCAAAGATTGAAGGACAATTCCTGTAACATGGGGATAATTTGTGATATTTACTCTTCACACAGCTTAGACCAAATTAAAAACTTCTAGTTGCTCAGTGCAAAGCTGAGATTTGCTAAGGGCATACAAGCAGTTTATTCACAAATTTGTGAAACCACCCAGCAAGAGGATAAACTGCAGATTTTAGAACTCTACCATAGACTTGTAAGTAAAGAGTGAGAAACAGACATGGTTTCCCACACAGCAACATGAAGACACAAAAACTCTCTGATGAAGCTCATCCTACTTGAGACCTGCTGCTGATTCAGTACAAGAGCGAGAGAACAAATCCCTGCTGAACCACAAACCCTCCATCACCAAATGTGGGAACATGACGTGTTAATTTATGCAACAGGATCTGAAGAGCAATGTAAAAGGAAAGAAAACCATCTCAGCAAATGTCTTGGGTGCGCCCTGGCCTACTGGATCCGTGCACCTGGCAGATCAGCAAACTAAAGCAAACAAAAGTGGGAAGTAAGTTCATGTTTCTGAAGAAAAGAAAATAAGACAATTTCCCTCACCCCCATTCCACGTTTGCATTATTCTACTTTCCCAGGGCTATTCCATGTTGGTTGTTACCCTCCTTCCCAGCCGTTGTTTAGACAGCTTGAGCAGTGGCTGCAGAAGTGCAGTAGGTGTTTATGCAGTTGAAACTGTAGCATACAAGTGCATCTTTGGTCCTAATTTCAGCAGGAAGAGATTATATGGAGAGAGAGAGAGAGAGACTTAAAATAGATATAAAGTCCAAGGAAGAATAAGTGCTTGAAAGCTTTAACTCAAAATGCTAACAAGTAGCATTTGAGCAGAATGTTCCCTTAGTGGTACCTTGCTGTTGAGTTGCAGGGTCTGCTGTCTGGAGGCCAAACAGCTCCCACAAAACTGCAGCCTGGAGAAGAGAGAGAGGAGCTCCAGCCCTGCTGACAGAATATTTTGCAATCAGCTTGCCAAGGCCCAATTTGTTAAGTGTGTGTGTGAAGTGTGTGTGTGCATGGCAGAAGCAAATCAGGTACATTTGGAAATATGTGGGCTCTTGGCAAGGCCCTGAGTCTGTGACCGACTCACAGCCCTGAGGGACAGCCCTGGGACTCAGCAGCCACCAGCAGGGCCAGCGTGGTCCCTCTCGGGTGGAACACAGAGGCAAAGCTGGAAGGAGCCCCAAGGAACTGAAAATTAAGACCCCATAGTGAATGRTGGACTCACATCACAGGGGCCTGAAAAGCTGAGCCTGGGGCTCTGGCAAACCTAAACCCAGGCTTGGCTGGAAGAGCGGGCACAGGGAGAAGGACCACGAGTGCTGGGGCTGTTCAGCGTACAAGGAGAAGGGTTAGGGGAGATTTCTTTGCAGGATTCCAGGGAGAGCTTATGAAAAGAAGGGAGAGGGGCCTTTTATATCAGCAGATAGTGCCAGGACAAGGGGGAAAGGTTTTAAACTGTCCGAGGGTGGGGTTGGATTGGGTATTAGGAAGAAATTCCTCCCTGTGAGGGTGATGAGGCCCTGGCACAGGGTGGCCAGAGCAGCTGTGGCTGCCCCTGGATCCCTGGCAGTGCCCCAGGCCAGGCTGGACAGGGCTTGGAGCAGCCTGGGACAGTGGAAGGTGTCCCTGCGAGGGCAGGGGCAGCACTGGATGGGCTTCAAGGTCCCTCCAAACCAAACCATTCTGAGATTCTGTGATTCAGTGATCTTTAAAAACCTGGAGGAGTGGCCTTAGGGAGGAAGCTGGAGAGGTTCAGCACCCAGGAACAGCTCACAGACAGCAAGTTGTTTGCTATTGCTGTTGCTTCATTTATTACCATTGATCAAAATATTTATCTGCAAAGCACAGATTCATTGAAGAGCTCAGTCCTTTGCTGTACTCAGAGCACCAAATAATTACCAGCCCTTTCAAAAGAGCACATTGCAGAAAAATAAAGGAGTAAGCTGAAGGTAGAAGGTACCATCTACCAATTCAACACCAGCCTGAGCACGTGGGTGTGTAGCAGACTGTAATTCACTGCTGGGGAAAAACGGTCACTGTGACTTGTGTGCTACTTTCTGCCCTTTATTTAATTTAAATAGGGCTGGACAGAACAGATTAAAGCATAATATAATGAAATACAGAGAATGTGCTTTGTCCACATGGAAGTGGCGTTTGAATGAACGGTTGTACAAAACAGAATGTGAATTCTTGTTTATGTGAAATCAGTATCTGCAGAGTAAAATGACTGAAAAGTATCTATATAGGTCTACTTAAAACTGGAAAGAGAGAGGCAATTTGGAAAATAACTATTTTATCTGCTAGCAAGCTGATAAGGGAAGCGGTGTGACTGAATGTCGCTTTTGTCTGAAAGCACCCACAGAGATAAGAACCAGAATCCTTGCAGGGATGTGTGGCCAGGCTACATTACCTGCTGGACACCGCTTAAAAAACCCACCCCTGACTAAAATGGCAAATTACCGACTTGGCAAATAGAGCACCAGAGCCCCGGCCGGTGCCAGCTGCCGGCCCGGCCCGGCGAGGCACCTGAACAAAGGCGTCTCAGAGCGCCGTAACCGAGGATGCTCAGGTGGATGCGGGGCCTCCCGGAGCGCCAGACCCAGACAAAGTCACAGGCAGGCAGCACGGCAGCGCTCGGCTGGCATGAGGACCTGGGTTCCGGGGGCCATTCCCAGCACAGAAGACAATCACTGGCAGGTAATAAAGGAGGCATTTATGCGATATGTCAGCGGTTAGTGCAGAGCTTAAAAGAAATGAGATCATGTGGCGAGATAGCATTCTGTGCCTTCCCCCGGGGGAAGCGGCAGCGCTGTTATTACTGTGAGCCATTGTTACCGCTACTTCTTTGAAATAAAGCGTGCCACGGCAGCGTCAGCCGATACCTGTGCGAGCGGGGCCGTGCCGGCGCAGCCCTGCCCAGGGGAGCCCCCGCCGCGGCCGCGCGGGGACAGCGGGACCGGGCTGCCACC
>JACDOX010000469.1:202141-229094 GCA_014549065.1 Cardinalis cardinalis | reverse complement strand
CGGAGCCGCAGCTCCGGGCTCCCCTGAGCCCAGCACGGAGCAGCTCCGGGCTCCCCTGGGCGCAGCAGCCTCGGGGCAGGAGGGAGGCAGGGCTGGTGCCGGCAGTGCGGAGCAGCCGCCGCTCCCTCAGCCAGCAGGGCCTCTCCGCATCGTCCCTTCAACTCCTACTCCCATTTTATTTTACTGCTGAGAGAAAACCGCACTGAGGCAAATGCCCTGGGAAACCGTACCCTTTGCATGCCCCCTGCTGGAAATTCTTTGTATTTGTCCGAAGTGGGGGCAGAGCGTCATTTTCTGCAGGGCGAAAAGCGCTCCTTATGCCAAAGGCTGGTGGAATAATCACTGCGAGTCCCAGSTGAGCACTTTGGGTTATCTGTGTGGAATCGGGGAGAGGCCACCAAACCCACCTTCTCCCCATCACTCTGCAGTTCATTTATGGTTTCTAACTCAGAAGACAGAGATCTGCCATTAACCTTTACAGCCCAAAAAACTGCAGGAATGTGCGAGACTATTTTACGGGAACAGAATTGCACTTCAGCTTCTCCATGGTGTACTTTTACTGGTCAAGGTAATAGAAGGCTTCCACATTTATGGGACTTATTTCCAACCCAGATTTTACAGATAGTTGTCATCATTTCCATGCCCTGTGCTGGTGGAAATGYGCACCAGGAATTGTGGTCCTTCAGCAGGGGTGTCTGTGCCACAGGATGCTGCTCCATCCTGTGGGAGCAGCAACAATCACTGCATGAAGGCTAAACTGAAAGAAAAATAACAGGGAGCACTTTAAAGAATTTTGGATAAGTTATAAAAGTAAGAAAATCATGAAAGATAAATCTCTGCATTGAGTATTTCTTATTAGCAGAAGAAAACATGAATTTTATACCTTTGTTGGAGCTTATTAAAGGTATTGGTCTGCTCTTTTGATGTACATCACTCATTCTCCAGTCCAGTAAAAGCCAAGCAGAAGCACATTCCTATTTTGGCATGTCTAACCAAAGTTGGCTGTCCACAGCTCTCCTCAAAGGTTTCCTCCAGCTGGTAAGAGCTGGAACTGAGCTTATCCTACTGAACCAAACCCAAAACCAGACACAGCACCACTGCCAGAGAGCTGCAGCCCCAGAGCGCTGAGCACCAGGAAGGGTCAGGATTTGGGAGAGATACACTGGTTTACTGGAAACAGAGTGAAGAGGTCAGGCAACTCTCAAAGACAGCATTTAATATAAACTTAGACGATCTACTGCACCTGCAAAACGGTGAGTGTCCCCTGTCTGTGCAGAGCGAGGCCCTGCAGGGACAGCCAGGCTGAGACCGCCCAGGGAAGGCCTGAGCTGGAGAGCAGCAGTGCAGCCCTGCAGCACAGGGCAGGGCACACCAAACCCACTCCTGGCTCACGGCAGGGCTGCACAACGGGCARACCTGCCTGAAAGAGAGCTCTGGGGTGGGGCTGACATTTTTGGAAAGAGTTCAGGAATTCTAAAGGATAGAACCTCAAAACAGAGGGCAAAAACCTGACTTTGGAAATTAATACACCCTGGAAGCACGAGTGCCTGAAGCCCAGCCAGATAAGAGCCAGCTGACATTTGAAGAGCTCTGGAGCTGGCAGATGCTCTCTCTCAGAKCTCACTGCATCCAGCACCCATCCAAAGGTGTAATCCCAGCACCTCCCCCTGGAGCTCCACACGGCCAGCTGAGCAACAAGGAAAGGCAGGTGAGACAGATTTTAATGACTACATTGTCCACGGTTTGATTTATAAATGCATTCTCCATGGAAATTAACCCCAGATCTTCCAGTTAGGTATTTTTGCCCCCCAATTACTACTGAAGCAGTGCACAGCTAATCTTGTATTTTTCTCTAAATAATGCCTTATTTGCTACAATCCAAAGATTCCCTCTACAGGGAATTTTTGAAGTCTCAAACTTCAGAATCCACCTTGTTTGTGATATTATTCCTCACAGAAGATTCATTACTTCCCTTCCATCTCTTCAAATGTATTGAAGACTTGAGTTTGAGGTCACGTTCAATTACTATTCATTAACCTCAGCCCACTTGTGCCTTTGCAAACTCTAACTAGGCAATCCACAAGTGCAAATATTTATTATAAATCCCAGAATGGGTTGGGTTGGAAGGACCTTAAAACCCATCCAGTCCCACCCCTGCCATGGGCAGGGATGCCTTCCACTGTCCCAGGGTGCTCCAAGCTCTGTCCAGCCTGGCCTTGGACACTGCCAGGGGAGGGAACAGAACATGGATGAGTAGTATACCAATGTGGAATCAGGTCTGGAGATTATTACAAGGATTCAGTCTTACTGTGGAAATATCACAGTGTTATTACTTTGATAATTAGCCTGGCCAGGCATAGGGCCAAGGTGTTAACACTACTGACTGACTTTAATAATTGATACTAGGATAGAGTTTTGGTAGTTTATAACCTGATTCTTCACACTTACACAGCTTAATTGAAGTGCAAACTCTGCAAGCCTGTAAGAGTTGTATAATACCCTTAAACGAAGCCTCATTCCTAAGACTGACCTTTAATTTTATATTGATTAAATACAATTTATTTCTATGCCCCTGCACACTCCCCATACTCTGAGCACTGTAAGCACTGTAATGACACTCCCAAATGTTTTTATCCCTCGGTTTCTTAACAATGGTGATATTTATTATTCTTGTTGGAGGGATTTTCACCTTGCCCCAGCCCCGTTCTCCAGAGGCAGAGCGTGAGCTGGCTGTGCTGTGCCTGCTGCCTGTTGCTGCACGCCCCCAGGTCAGCAGTACACTCCTGCTCTAATCATGCTGAGATGACGTGAGCTTCAGTTTTTCCCAACCTGAAGGCAAATGCCTTCTTCATCTCCAGAGTGTATTTTCATTTCAGGGCACATAGAGTTAAACCTCCAGGCTTTGGATTCAAAGTAAATGCATTAAGCACAATTTGGTGCAGCAGTTAGAGGGTGCACGCTGTTTAACCTGCAGTCAGGGCTTTTCCTTCTGCTTCTCCCAGTAAAAGAGAGAGAAAGAAATGCCGCTCACTTTCAGAGATATGATAAATGAGACCAGCTCAGTTTGGCATTCTGTTTCAAGAAGTGCATTTTTACAGTAAAGTGAGGCAACACTTCCCTGTAGAATAAACATGGGAATATTTTACATGCAATTTACTTAAACCTCTCCTTAAGTTGGAAGCTAACACTTCAAAATGTCTTTAGTGTTAATGATTCAAGAGCCTAACATATCCTGACTACTAAATAAAACTTTCTGTGGTTCTTTTCATGTATCCACTTGCCTCAAACCAAATACATGTGAAAATCTAAAGCCCMGAGAGAGAGATTTTATAGCTCCCGGTCCTAGCCTGCGTGTGCTCTGACAGAACTTTGATTAGGTACCAGATATCACAGGGACAAGATCGTTATTAGTGTTAAAGCTTTCAATTCATGCAGTGATTTTTTTACATGATCTTTTCACTTCTCCCTTCTGCATCCCCTCAGAATTCCTGGGCTGGAGGCTGCAGGATGAATTGACAAGTGAGACTGTCTGTTAATAAAGSAGGGAACTATTTGGGCAGCTGTCCAGGGGGCAGAGTACCAGCCCCAGCACACATCTCTCCTCTCTGGTGGGCCCCAGTGGGTTTTCTAGGGAGTCTGCAAAGACAGCTCCATGTCAGGATGGTGCACAGGCGACCTGTGAAGCTCAGGTCACCCATCTCCTCTCCGTCCAGCACTCCAGCCCTGTAGAGCTCTCCATGGCTCTGCTGCTATCTCACATAGTTGCTAAATCAGAACAAACACACTCCAGTGCTGCCCGGGCACATCTCTGGGAGGGCTGGTATGTGGAGAGCAGCCCTGCTGGCTGTGGCACGCTGCAGGGAACACAGGGAGAGCAAACTGGGCTGTTCCACAGAGCAGGGCTGGCAGCTGCTGCTCCYGGGGCTCACTGAGCAGCCACGCACCCCAGGGCGGCACAGCCAGCTCTGCTCTGCCTCTCTAGCATCCTCCTTGTTCAGCATTCCAACAATGACACTCAGGGATGCTCCCAGGCCTCCATTCCCATCTGTTACATAAGAATAATTTATGTCATTCTTGTTAAAGAATGTTACAATCAATGAAATCTAAACAAGTGCTGAGAAACTTCCACCAGCTCTGAATATTGATTTGTGTGTCAGGAGCATCTCTGCAGGTACAAACACACTGAAATATCCATCCTGGAGTAACAACCTCACAAACAACAGCCCCACAGCCTCCCTACCTGCTGATTTTAATGAGAGATCACAGCTACAGGAACATAATCTCCATGGAAAGCTTTAGAGTGACTTCTTATCACTTCCAACAAAACCCAAAGCACCCTAAACTTTCCAGAGCACTTCCAGAAGTGCCCACAGCTGACCTACCACTCTGATCCAGACCCTCAAGCTGAAAGCAGAGTTCTATTCTTAAGTCCCTTCACTGTTCTCCTCAAGGACTGTTCAGAGATGTTTCAGAGCTCAGTCAGATCCTACAAATGTTCACCACCATTTTTCCACCCTGCAGTGCCTCTCAGATTCTGTGGGAATGTAAACGATAGTGGGGGAAATCAAATCTGGACAGTGAAGCCCATTCTGGAATTTCARTGCTCACGTTGTGATAGTAAACTAAGACATTGTCAAAGTCCTAGCGAGAAACATAAAAAATCGAAGCAACCTTTTAATTCCTGCACTGATACTGTGAAGAAATCCCATGGGCTTGGAGCATCTTTCACTTGGTTTAATTTCCATTTCAAATTACAAAGGCTTTTCTGTGCTCTTACTTTATAGTGAGTGTGGCATAATGATTCCATCCCTGATCAGAGATTTGCATAACGTATGTTAATAGTAGTTGGGTTCATGTTACAATCTTCATCTTAAAATCTAGAATTGATCAGAGACAATCACTATTATGAGCCTTATTAAAACATTCTTCCCCTTTCTCACATGGAATTTTACTGCCCCATATGTTGTGTTACACAGTGAAGGCAAAGAACTTTAAAGGAAACCAGGGCTACACTCAATTTTCTATATAAGGAGATCACCCTGTCTTTATTCTTTTTAACCTTTCTCCAGGTTTGAAGATGTAGGAGTATCAGTGTTTGTATCTGAATAGACTTGAAAGTGATTACTGCAAAGCCAAGCAGCTGAAACCTGCTCAGTACTGATGAGAAAATGCCAAAAAATTGCTAATAATTGCATAATAATTAAATAAAGGGAATATTATTTAAGCTGACTTGAATATAAAATCAATCAGAAATTAAGATAAAAGATGCCAACATTTTTAACATCACTCCAGTGCACATGTATTATTACAACTTTAAAGAAATATACATAAAAGCCCAACAAGCAAAACCAAAACACCAAAATTTTTTTGTATAGTCCATTGCATTGCTTATCTTTATTTAACAGAGTCTTCTTTATTTTTTAAAATTTGGTTGCTTAGTGTGTGGCTTCTTCCTCTGTGCAGACCCATCAGAAAAAGTTAAGTGTTTGTTTTCTAAACACAACATTGTCCAGCATGGAAAATGTTTACACCAAAACTTTCCTTCCTTTTCACTTTCAAAAACCTCTTCCTTCAAGCTCAGACCTGCTGAAATGTCTCAATGTAAGGTTTTCTCATGGGCAGAAATATTGAATTCTTCCCAGACAAGACTGAGACATTTGCATGAATCACAGAACCATAGCATGTCCTGAGCTGGAAGGAACACACAGGTATGGAAGTACACTAGGAAGAAAATATAACATAATAAATCCTTGAATCACACTAAAATGGCACTGTTATTTCCACCTTTGCAAATTTCTTTGGTCAAACTTTGATCAGGAGCACAGTCCTAGGATATTGGCTGTGCTGTTCACCGAGGGCTATTCCTCGTCAGCTCCATAGGGAACTCCCATCCAAAGAGCTCACAGCATTTCTTGAATTACTTGTTTAACTTCACCCTTCCACTGTTTGAAAGTTAGTAAATAGACCAGTGAATTTTATTCGTTTTCTTTTCCAAAAGAATCCCCAGGGCTCAGTTTTTAGCTCCTGCTGGCAAGATAGGAAGGTGAGCTTTGCACAGCCTGCTCACATTCCCCCCCGCACACAGGGAAAAACTTTCCTATGACAAACAGGTACAGAAAATTACAAGGATTTGTACAAAAATAAAAGCCAGTTGCTGGTATTGCGTGTGTTTGCAGGAGCTCACAGGAAGATCTATTGGGGCAGAGTTTGGCCCACTGGTTACTGACACCCTGAGTGAGGCATTTTGTCATTCTTTTGGCTGAATATAAAGTGACATCTACATTGTTGCTGTCACAGTTTGCTTGCTTATCATTACTGTCACTATTACACACTGGAGATTTTGCTCCCCAGTGATGATTCAGAGCAGAAAGCAAAGTTGTTTGCAATAGGATTTCAAGAATTCCCTTTCAAAACACTGCTGAGACAAAGCTGGCCAGATGCTGAACACAATCCAAGTGCACCCAAATGTAATAATTTATTTCTGTCTTATTTCATTACATCCTCCCAGCATGGGGGGTTCAGCTTTTAAAGGATTGATGGGATTTAGCCCCAGTTTCCATTAACACCAGTGACCCACCCACCACCACTTTGGGAGTTACCTGGGGCAGTTTTCCTCTCTGGCTGCACAGGGGTTTGTACCCCCAGCTCCCCCCAAGGTGAGGAAGAATTAACTTTGTCTCTTTTCTGTTCCCTGATCAGAGAATAGTTTTTGTAACTTCTGACTGATAATCTTCTAAGTCCCAAACTTAGGTGGCTGTTTTGCTTTAGGGAAAGGAGGATCAACAGGCTCAAGGTTTTCCAGCCTTAATATCCCTGTTGTTAATGCTAAAGAGCACAGTACATATATTTTCAATCTTGCTGAGTTAAACCTTCATTTAATTAACTATATGTACATACACAAACCAATTCTGTTTTACAGTCCTTAGCCAAAGCTGCATGTCAATCTAAAAATTAAATAATAGAAAACAGACATTTAGCTTAGTTTATATAACCTGACAGTGCTCCTATCCTTCCTCTACTTCACCTAGTGTCATCTTTCAGTGTTCCTCTCTAATTTTATTTGGAACAAAATAAAAAGATTAAGATAAAATAATTCCCAAAAGATAATTACAAAATGATTTATGTGCAGGTGTTAAATTATTTCTGGCATTGATGTTCCATAGAGTGCAACGTTACAACATTATGGTATTCAAAAGAGCATCTACATTTGATAATCCTGCTAATCATCAAAAGACACTGGATCTGAATCCCGAAGGCAATGTTACATTTTGATTAAATTTTATCATCCGTGATTCTGTTTACGGTTCACTAAGGTATGAATTTCTTTCACATTCCATTGGGTTTACAGCTTATTGTGTTTGACTTGGAACACAGTCAGCTGGAGCTTGCCCTGAGCCACCAGCTCTCCAGCTACTGCTTTTGCACACTTCAGAGCCATCCTGGGCGTGAGCAATTCCAGGTTTTCCAGGACCTTCTGCTCCTGCTCCATCCCCACAGTGGTTAAAAGCTGAGCCCCCAGCATGGGCTGGGTCCCCCAGAGCTGGGTCTCTGCTGGCTCCCCAAGAGCCAGCCCAGGCAGCAGAACACATTTCCAGCCCCGAATTGCCAAATGGCAGAACAACTTGTAGGGCAGGCTGTTAGCACAGATTAGTGTTGTGTACTCTGCTGCAAGTGGTGCGGTAATGCTTGAGAGAGCTTGTTGTAATTAAACTCTACTCCTTCGGAATCTTAATCCCGAGGCTTTCTGATTTGAACTCCAACTTCACGGCTGCACAACCAATTTTCTGTTCTCCAGATAGAGCCCCGGGCTGTGGGATCTTTCCACACCAGGCTGCACACGACAGCAGCTCCACTTTAAAACCATGTGCCTGGCTGGGAGAGCCGCAGCTTCTGGAGAGCAGCTTCGTGCCCCCTTCACACTCATGGCACACCAGGGCACCCAGAGTCACAGCTCTGCCCGCTCCTCTCCTGCAGGCTGCCTCAGCCGCACCTCACACCGCTCCCGGCGCATCCCTCCACCTCTGCACGCAGCTGAGAGCACACCTGGCCGCTCTGGACACAACGCCCAGATGGGGCTCTTCCCAGCCAGCTGGGAGGATTTCAGAGGCTGAAAGAGGGGAATTGTTGCCCTGGGAGGTGAGGGAGCACAGCCAGGCACGCACACTCTGGGACAGTACAGCCCACGCTGGCAATCAGCCTCTCACTGCRGCCATTCCTGTAAGTGGGACCACACAAAAAACACCCCAGACCCCTCCTTGCCCTGCACGGATTCTACCATCATTTGTGATGATAATAATAATAAAATTAAAGAAAAAAAACCCCACAAACTACAAGAACCCCTCCAGACAGCTGAGCTGGCTGTCAGCTGCAGGTGCCAGGCTGCTGTCCCTGTATCTGAGAGAAGTTGCCCCTCTGTCCCATCATGGCCCTGGCTTTGACTGCTTCAAGGGCATTTGTGCCATGACAAGTAACCAGACTGGCTCTGGCAATTCAGACCTTGGCACTAGTGCTTRTTTTTGATGTATCGCAAGGCAGCAACTAAACCTCTGGCTGGGGCAAGGTGAGAGGAAAACAGGAAGATGGATGGTTCTTTCTATTCTTCAGTTTACACATTTCTTACATTTAGAGGAATAGTTTCAAGTTGCTTTTTGATACATTATAATGTCTTGCATCAAACAAATAAAGAATAAAAAGAAAGGAAAATGCTTAGAGAACAAAGAGAAATGCCTTTAGCACTACAGGTTAAAAAAATGAAAATATGACTATGAACGTTAACTTTATTTTCAACATTCCTCACATTTTTTTTGGTGATAAATGACTTCACATGTAGTTGCCTTCGGGGTTAAATCCACAACTTCATTCTTCTTGTTATTCTGAATAAAATTTAAGGTGGACACTAGAAAGATTTTGCTAAATCCAACTGGTGCATGCACAGAACCCCCTTTTGATTCACACAGGGTAGAAAAACACTGAGAAACAATCGTGAAACACTTGTTGCAAACCAAGCTGGGATTTTCCTCTTGCCTACAAGTGCATTGTTGCAGGATTGGCCTTTCCTGTTGGATTCAGACAAACTTCAGGGACACCCATGGAAAAGGTGAATGGTAACAGCAACCAGGCTACTGAGGGAGCGCTGGAATTTGTGAAGTAGCCTGGATTCTTTCCTGCACACAAATAAATAATGATTTCTTGTAATGAATGGGTGGCTTTAGTTACAAGAATAAGGCAGAGGGAATGGTCAGAAATCCTCATATTTCATCACAAGTAATGAAAAATACCAACTTAACGCCTGTAACTTTCTACCAGTCAATCAATGGGGGCACACAGCCAAGCAGTGTGGGGGACGTGCCATTAGTCTTTGTTTTATGAATTTGCTCAGCTCCACTTAATTGTTTCAGTGGTTCAGTTTGAATTCAAACAAATATTTCTTTATTTATTTTCTTTTTCTGTGTAAACAAGAGTTTGGCCATGACAAAACTTCCAACCTGACTCCTGAGCACCTGCAGCTCCCCAGCACGGAGTGTTTCACACACAGTTACCCTGGTTGGGGTAGGGGTTGGGTGGCGGCAGAGGACCCAGGATATGTTCACTTCATAGGAAATCCAACCTCTAAGAAATCTTGGAGCAGCGAGGGCAGTGGGAGGCTCCTGATCTTTCCCCTCTGTGGGAAGACTTGAGATTCCACAGAATCCCAGGATAATTAATGCTGGAAAAGGACTCCAAGATCACCAAGTCCATCCTGTGCCCGACCCCAGCTGGTTGCCCAGCCCAGAGCACTGAGTGCACATCCAGGGTGTCCTTGGACACCTCCATGGATGGAGACTCCACCACTGCCCTGGACAGCTCTGTCCAATGCCTGACAATGCTTTGCACTGAGAAATTCCTCCTGATGTCCAACCTATACTTCTCCTTGTGCAGTTTGAGGCCTGCACCCTCCTGCCAGGGAGTTGGAGAGAGTGAGAAGATGCCCCCTGAGCCTCCTTTCCTCCAGACTGAACAGCCCCAGCTCCCTCAGCTGCTCCTCACAGGACTGACTCTCCGGACCCTTCACCAGTTTCGCTTTTCTTCTGTTACTGGAACCCCAATAACATCTTCTGATTCCATGGGACAGTTGATTCCTACCAAACCAGCTTTGTGCTTTACTTTGTGACCCAGCTCTGGCTCCCAAAGAGTTAATGCCCTCTGCATTCGTTGTCTATCTCTAAAGCTGGCATTTTTCTCCTCTTTTTCTCCCTAGAAATTTTCAGTGAACATGAACACTTTACAGGACAAATAACTCAGCTGGGCATGAAGTGTCTGATTCAGCTGGAATTTGCTTTTCTTCTGCCATCCTGAGATTGGATGCATGGGCTCCATTATACAGGGAGTCACAGATTCCTGGAGTGGATTGGGTTAGAGGGACCTTAAAATTCATCCAGTGCCAGCCCTGCCATGGCAGGGACACCTTCCACTGTCCCAGGCTGCTCCAAGCCCTGTCCAGCCTGGCCTTGGGCACTGTCAGGATGGGGAAGGCACAACCTCTCTGGGGAACACTGACACCAGCTCAGTTCCTGTTTGTCCATCAGATGTGAAGACAGATTAAAAACACCTTCCTCCAGAGGGGCATTGCAAAGTGTTTCCCCAGGACTCCAAGATTCTAGCTTGTCCTATGGGTTTTTAAAGATTTCTTTATTGTGTAACAATTAACCAAATCTTAGCATGGTTTGTCAGAAGAGAACTTCACCACAGCATGTTTTATTTGGAGCACTGTACTCTGAGGGCTTAAAAGCTCAAGTAAAGGATGACAGAAACTCTTGACTGGATTCTTATCAAAACATCTTCCCTATAAATACCTCGGCATTATTTCCTGCATGTAATATGGCTTTTATATCAAAATGGGAAAAAATCAAAAGGCAGTACAGAGCAAACAGTAACTAGAAGCTGACAGACAGTTCAATCTGCACTTGAGTGACCTGTAATCAATTTATTCTTTCTCCACGCTCAGCTGGATCTTTCAGCCCCCATTGATGCTGTCTGCATTTCCAAATACTACTCCCAGAATTTCACTGTCAACCCCTAGGAGACACAGTCAGTGCAAGACCTTCCAAGTCAAGAAGAACCACTGGAATTAACCTTCTAACTGTAACCTCGAGGTTAGAGGGCAAAACGGGCTCATTTCTCTGTGAGTTAAATGTGTGGATGTGCCCAGAAAGTCACGAGGGGGGGCTGAGCTTTCCAGCAGAATCACCACCTGAGGGGTTTTGTCAAGGGGCAGAAACTCTACGGGAAAGTGAACACACCTGAAAGCGCAGCCCCTTGGAATGAGCCATTTCCCTGCTGGGAGAAACAAAGTCTGAATTGTGAAGAGAGATGGCAAAGTCTCCTCTCTGCAGGCTGCAGGGGTGGGAGCCACTGCTGACAGTAGCAGAGCAAGTGTAGATTGGTATCTTGGTAGTAATGGAAGGAGCTGCATTCACAGCAAGAAGTTTGGGAATTCAGAGGAATAAAATTCTTGGCTTACTTTTTTGTTAGTGACAAAAGGAAAAGAGGCAGAAATAGCTCCAGGAACAAAGATCCTGGCTCTCTCCAAAAAGATTCCAGTCAGGTTATGGCCATTTTGACTCAGTTATCTAAAAACACCGGAGGGACAAAGATTATGGGGATGAAAGGTACACTATTATATTGTTTATATGATCTGTCTTCTAATAATCTATATTGAATTCTGTAGGTAATTTTCTGAAAGATGATGCTTACTTATTTGAACAAATTTAGGGAGCCATGAACTGCTTTCAGGCAGCAAAGATCTTTGCTACTGGATATTAGGATCCAGCTGAGTCTCCACTGCTGTGCTTATCTGAAATCATGTTTTTTAAGATGCCCTACATAAGGATGTACTTCTCTGGGAATGCAGCTCCGCTCAGAGGAAAATCCCTGCTACTGGGTCAAGAGGTCTAAAAACCCTCCTGGAAACAGCTGACAGCTCCTGGCTCTGGAATCCTCAGAGTCTGCTAATGTGAAGGTGAGGCGGGAGAATCAAACTGCAAGGAACTTGTGAATAAAACTCCCATCTCTGTTTTTGTATGTCACTTTGTAAAACAAATACAATTTGTACTCTTTGTGTGATTTATTTCTGAAGCCACTGTAACATCTTGTATTGGTAATAATCTTTTCCGGAAGCAGGTATGGATTTGGAAGCCTCCCTTGTTCTTTACATTTTTGGAAAGCTGGCTTTTGGTTTAGTGGTGCTACAGCTCTGCCTTTTTTTAACAAGAAATTTTTATAAGCATTAGAAGACTCCATATTAGCTTTTCCAGACTTGTTCTGGAAAAGCTAATATGCTAAATAATTACCAGACTTGCTCATTGCTTGTTCTGGAAAGTGAAAAATACTGCCCATGTTCACAGATGACACTTCCAGTTAAAAGAAAGTACTGGGACAAACCCAAGTGAATGGCAAAGATCAAAAATACCTAATCTCTTTCATCACCTATTGTTATTAGTCTTCACAACGGGCAGTAAGTCACAATTGGCCAATAATATCCTCCAGATAAACCTGTGTCTCTCATAGCCATGCTCTCTATGCAGAAATGCACTGTCGGCGTCACTCTTCAGCCCAAACTGCTGGGCAGGTGCAAAGCAGAGCAGCTGTGCATGAGCACAGAGGGCAGTGCAGGGTGCTGGGCTGCAGGAGGGCTGCTCTGGGAGCATCAGGGATGTGGGATGTGGGCACAGCTCCAGCAGGAGCCTCTCCAGCTGCTCCCCTGGCTCCAGCTCAGCAGGTTCTGCAGGAACTCAGGGCTTGGTCTGTGCCTTCTGTAGAGACAGGGGGCAAGTGGAGCTCAGTCCTGCTCTGCCAGGGGAGGCTGGAGCTCTTGGCATCCTGAGGAGCCCTGGATCTGCAAAGGTGAAAATGGACTTCTGCTCTAAATGTGACATGGTATGGGTGGTTTGTTGCTTTATTTATTTATTTATTTATTTGAAGACAGCTTCATTTCATCCTCATAAAACAAAAGTGAAATATAATTTCTTGGAAAGGAGCCCAGTATTATGAGCAATTCAAAGGGAAGGTCTTTGTTCCTCTCAAGCACCAGTCAGATTTTCAGCTTACAATGCAAACAGCTGCAGATTTCAGTTTCAAATTCTTGAAATTCAGTTCAAACCTGGCTTGACTGAGGAGAGCTGCAGCTGCCCCCGTGGCTGAGATGCAGACAAGCCTCAGCCACCCTCACCAGTGTCCATCCACATTCCAGGAGCAGCACCAGCAGATGCTGCCCCAGAATGGGCAGCACAGCCCAGTGAGCTGGGGCACTGCTCCAGCCCGTGCTCCATGAGGGGCTTCTTCTGACACCTCTGGCCATGGAAGGCAGCAGGGGGACACAGTATGGGTAAATGAAGGTAATGTAGAATGTAATCTTATCCCCCAATGAGTTGCAGCTGGACCCTATTACTAAAGATTAGGAGCAGGCCGGATGATAACAGGCAACACCTGTAGCCAATAAGAACAAGTGGCATAAAGGAGTGGATTGGTGGGAACTGGAGTCAGAGGCCTTAGAAGGTGCTGCAAGGATCAGGTACAGGCAGTGCTCAGAGGAGCTGCCTATGAGGAGCACTGAGAGGGTATGAAACTTTGAGGATAAGGAGCCCCTGCACCAGAATGATAAAGAACTCTTGATATATGAGATGAYACATAATGATAATGGAACTGTTGTAGTATATAAGGCAGCAGAAGCCAGCAGGGCACAGAGCTTGTTCCAGCAGTGTTTAGCGGACAGGGTCTGGTCAGCAGCCCCCCTATCCCCATGGACACCCCAAGGGCAGCAGATGCACA
The DNA here is from genome assembly GCA_014549065.1 of Cardinalis cardinalis. Taxonomy (NCBI): domain Eukaryota; kingdom Metazoa; phylum Chordata; class Aves; order Passeriformes; family Cardinalidae; genus Cardinalis; species Cardinalis cardinalis. The sequence goes on along the minus strand of JACDOX010000469.1, from coordinate 215,288 downwards.
CCTGGAGGCACCTCCAGGTCCTGGGCTGGAATGGAAGAGGTAAACACGTCCACTGACTCAAGCTAAAGTATGGTGAGCCCCAAGCCAGGCATGTTTAAGGAATCTGATGAGGAGAAAAGGAGGATGGAAAGAAGTGAGACACAGAGAAACCTGCAATTATCAATAGGATGGATTTTCTTCCCTTTTTGACAGGGATAGAGTTACCCAACCTATTATTACATGTACGTAATTATATATCTCTGCAATAGATCACTCAGGTAAGGACAAATATCTACTGCCTGGGAAACATCACTAATTGTTCCTTTTTTGTTGGCATACTTTCTGATTGGAGTAATTATAGAGCTGCTTCCCCATTCTCTTTTGCTCTGAAGATTTTGAAGATATATTTCTTCACAGATTCCATAAAATTAAGCACCTTGAACCTCTTAATTTTGGCTTTTTTGTTCCCCTTTCCTACCTTTTCTTCCCTTGTACAGAATATTGCCAATTTTACTGTGTGTGAAGAAACTTAATGCAACACCTTCAGCATCCCACCATGCTGTGTATTGTACATGCTACAAAAAGTCCTTGATTTCAACCATTATGAAATTCTTACAATAATTTTAGAAAAGCTTTTGACTTCCAAAATTATCACAAGTAGCAAAAAGGGAAAAAAAGTTTACATCTATTAAGTAGCTTATCTCTAATATAAGTAGATAGCTAATTGGCTTTGTTACACTGAAATCAAGTTCTAACAGTCTGGGAGATGCCTATCTCAGGTGTGTCAGCAAGTTCTTTATCTGGCTGCACACCCAGCCAGAGCTGCACAGCACTCACTCAGGTCACAGAACATTCTGCAGCCCAGGGTCTGAGCAGGAGAGCACAGGAACAGAGCAAGGCCCTTGGACAGGCAGAACTTGCACACTGTGGCTGATTCTTCCACTCAGCCCCACCGCCTGCATTTCTAGCAGGGCTCAGAGGAGGACAGTGCACCATGGCTGAGAAACCCTGCAGTGATGGAGACTCACAGTCTCTTTTGACAGGTCTTTCCCACCTAATCTGAGAGTTCTACATCCACCCTTTATTGCTATCTAGAAGATAAATTAAATCTCCTGACCTACAAAGATCTGCAGCTGCAGTCACCCTGACTTGGACCCTGACGGTCCATTTTATTTCAGCTACAAATACTGATCCTCATTAATATCCTCAGGTCACTTTAGACCTAAGCCTTTGCTCTCCTGCCACCTTTTTTTGCTTTTCTTTACTTTCTAAATCCATCAAAAGAGGAGGAAAATATTTATGCCACACTTTTGGGTTTTGCTGTAGAAACGAATCAGTGAAAATCTCCAGCACTTTCAGGCTCCTGACCATGGATCTCTGAAAGCCTCATTCCTCTATACAATGAGATGCTTCAAGGTTGAGTAACTCAAGTCCAGTTTTCCTGGCATGGGAGTGCACTTGTTCCATGAAAAATCACCATGAAAAGCCAAAGCTCAGCAGTCCCCTTGCCTTTCCTCTAATCCTGTACCATGGGCTTTACAAGGGATTGAAAGACAAATCCTCACCTCGTTCTGCCCATCCCATGCCAAGTCTGCTCTTGCCTGGGGGCTTCTGCTCAGATCTACATGAATGGAACAGGCAAAAAAGAMATTCAAGAGCTTGGTTTTATTAAGCAGATCTTAAAACTAGATCCAAGCCCCAGTCCAGTCAGGGGGAAGATTTCTTATACCACACACAGGTTGTGGCTGAGCCTGAAGTATGGGATGATTTTGTTTATTTACTGGATCTATCTCCCAACCAAGAAATGTACTAAATTTTCCAAGCATCTGCATAACCTGATGATACGAAGCTCCTTTATGAAGATGTGTATCTTTGGAGTAATTAATTTATCATGTGATGGAACTGTTGCCCTGGTTACTACAGAAATTATTCAATAACAGAGCAAATTGGTATGTAAACAGTAACAGTTAGATAACTTACTGGCACAAAAATAACTGCTGACAAGTGCATTCCACACACTCCAAAGGCTCTGTCCAGCTAAAATGTACTTCCTTTTTCAGACTCCTCCTTTATTCGGATCCTATTCCGTATTTCAGTGAAGGGCTCCTGAGCATCCCAAACCCCCTGAGAGCACCACTACCAACAGTCAGAACTGCTGAAGCACCTTTTCCTTGGCCTGGGGCTGAAAGCCCTGCAGACATCAAAGACATGGAGCAGCGTCCAGTCCTTCATTGTTCAGCAGGGAGGTGTCAGCAGCAGATACTCCTCATCCTATTCCTCATCCTATTCCTTATCAGATTGAGTGCTAAACTGGGGAGACCATTGCTCACAAGGTCACAGAACCCAAGTGTGCTGCCCCTCCTGGCTGCCATTTCTCATCAAGGATTGCTGGTGTTGAAAACAAAGCTCAACAGGAGCACAGATTCCTTCCCTCCCCCAGAGGAGGCTGGAAGGGTCTCCAATGATGGGTCAGACCTCGTGCYCATATAAATAATAGGGTTCCACTATGCCCAGTGGGGCAAGAGTCACCAGAGGCCATAAACATGTGCAGTTGTGAATGCTTGAAACCTGCACAGGATAAATTACATAAAGAAGCAGCCCCAGAGCTGAAGACACACCTTTTTGTAGAGCTCCCTGTGCAAACACAGTGTGTGCTTCCAGCACTCTGCTCTCTGGGCTGCTGGGCAGCCATTCCCATGGAATGCCAAAGGCATGAGCACCTTGATAGGTTTTCTTCTTCAACTACATTGATTTTTTTTAGTAGTCTGCAAAAGCATGACCAACTACTGCCTTGGTTAAACTATTGCATTCATATCATGCAACTACGTAAGTACCACATATCATGCACTACAGAATGCTTTTAACCCTTAAGAGAGCCTAGTTATTGCTTCTTTTAAAGAAAATATCTCTAAAAGCAATTCCAAATGTTATGGCATGTGCAGTAGGAATTTCCACAAATGACTGCCCTGGATCAGCCACTGCTGTGCAGGGACACAGGGGCTGCCTGTGCTGCGGCTGAGGTGCTGATTTTTGCATATTGTGATGGACAAGACCAAACTATTACCAAAGAGTTGGCCTTGGCTGTGTCTAAACATCCCTGTGCCCACCTGGCTGCTGCTCCTGTCCTAAAATGAGCCTGTGAGAAAGTTCCTACCTTTTAAATTTGCTAGAGGATTTGAGAAACACCATAGCATTGCATGGCAGAGTTTTTAACTATTCTTTTGTTCACATAAAAGTAGCCCAGAGAATTTAAAGGTGAATCCTAAGTTCAGACAAACTAAGATGTTTATTTCAACTGGATTAATTTAGACTGATGGGGTAATGAAAGGGGCATTGACAACCACTTGTGAGCTCCTTTAACATATCTATTTCCAGGAAATGTAACATCTGGTGTATACCACATCCATTATCCTATCTGTCCAACTTAAGTGCACACAAATAATATATGTGCATGACTGATCTCCCTGCTGATGTCTTTATTATTACTTTGAGCAGATGAAATCTAGACCAGTCTTTTACTGTTACATTTTGTTTTCTGCATTCCAATGTCAAATTGCTTAATTATGTGATATTTGGTCACACTCTGCAAATGTTTCTTGCTGTCATTTTAGTGCCCAGTAGTTAGAGCAACAGGTAGGAAAAACCAGTCAAAGTGCAGAAACATGAATTACTTTGATTCAAATGCTATAAGGTCATAACTACATCACTTATAAAAACCAGAAGCAAAGTCTGAAGTGATTTGTCAGACACAGTAGCTAAAACTAGAATTTGCTTCCTGTGATTCCATCCAGTCCAACCCCTGGCCCTGCACAGGACCCCCCAACAATCCCACCCTGTGCCTGAGGGCATTGTCCACACTGAAGGGAGAACTTGTTTGGTTTTACAGAACTTTCAGAGGATCTAGACCTCCACAGGATAATGCTTTGCACACAAATAAGACCTCAACAGGGAAAAAATCATCCCAGGCTCATCTTGCCTTCCCCAGTAGATACATGCTTCTATTTTGAGAGGAAAACAGCTCTTAGAGGAAGCAACTTGTAGATTTAGAACACTACTTTTGAAGTGCCCTGAAGGCCACACAGCAGCTTGGAAGCAGTACAATGCAAATGAAATGAGTGGGAGATTAAAGATTTTAACAAGCACTGAGAGCAGGACAATTTTGAATCAGTCACAGCAGTCACTTCTCGGCCACAGGACCGAGTGCCAGAAAAAGATCCAGGAGCCTGAACTGAGAATGTCTGCCCCAGCCCCAGCACTTGCAGACCAATCCCTGGGGCCAGAGCTGGGCTGGTGACAGCAGTGGTGAAGGTGCAGGTGGACATGAGGTGCCAAAAGGCTCCTGGATTTGAGTGCTGCCTTCTTTGTGCCATCACTCCCTGGACTGCTGCCTTTCCAGAGCTCAGGGAAGAACAAGGAGAAAATGTAGAGAGAAAAAAAAATAGCTGAGAAATGGTGGATACAGAATCTCTGCCCCTTTTATCTGAGTTTTACCACGTTCCTGTGCCTGGGGACATTTCTCTCAGGGGCTCTGTCCAGCTCTCAGCCCTCACCAGGCAGAAAGTCAATACCTGCACAATGGGCCAGCTCAAAACACTCTGTCTTCCAAGGCTTGGGAGCCTGGAGTCAGGTTCATGGCAGCAAAGAAGGACCATGATCGCCTGTCCTGTTCTTACTGCAGACTGACTGCACTTTTCTGCTTCCAAAAATCCCTCTACAACATCCCCTTCACTTGTCAGCTGCTGGGCCGCAAGTTACAGACTCTGTTTTGCCAGTCCTGAACACTTGATCTCTCAAGAAGGTCAAAAAGTAGAAATGAACCTCAAACCACCCCTTTCTGAGGGCTGAGAAAGTGAAGAAACAAGGACACGAGTACAGTTCAACACAGCAGGCACATTTCTCACCCCCAGCTCTGCAAACAGCACCTTGGAACAGCCCCCGCAGCCCTGAGGGACAGGGATGTCACTCCTCCTGTGACAAACCTATTTACCAAGACATTCATTGCAGACTGGSAGGATGAAACCATTCCTCACCCGCCCACAAGATTGACCATCGTAACCACCCCACATGAATCTGGCACTGGGAGGGGAAATCTCCAGGGGAGAAGGAAAGAGGGAGGAAACTCCTCCTCCACCACCACCAAATCGCTCAGCATCCAGTGTGGCACTGCCAAGGAAGCATTAGAGACCTGGAATTCGTGGACAAAACACTGGAATTCAGATTTTCAGGATGCCAGCCCCTGTCCTCAGCTCAGCCCTGCCTCACAGCAGTTATTTTGGCAATGCCAGAGGGAACAAGTCCAACTGACTGTACTGGAAAGTTTTAGCACCATGCTGCAAACTTGCCACATACCTTAGATCTGTTCTTCTGGTTCCTCTAAAGCACTGGGTCTGTGCTACTGCCACCTTAACTCTTGGTGGGAGGAATTTGGAAACTTTGGTAAAGATATATTGATGTTTTGGAATATCATAAGTCCCCATTATGAACTCATATAGCATAATCTTAACTTTAGGAGTTGTTTTCATCATCTACTCAAACCATTAAAATGGCTGCTCTGTGTGTTCACAAATGTCCAGGCCACCTGGTATTCCTCAAAATGTTATTTTTCATTTTAAAATAATCCAAAAGGTGCCTTTGAAACAGCATCACCTCTGCGCAGGTGAAATGCTACTGAAAGAAGAAATGAAAAAAAAAATCAACATGCAATGAATTTTGCAAGAAATCATGAGGAGAGAGGGTTTCAAACAGAAATCATGGGGAGAGAGGGTTGCAAACAGAAATCATGCTTTCCAAGCTTGGGGGCTCCAGGCTCTTCTTCCCAGCTCCCAGCCAAAGCAGGACCTGAATTAAAGGGCAGCCACAACTCTGGGGCTTTCATGCTGATGCAACACCCCCCATTTCCCTGCTGGATGCAGGAGCCAAAGCAAACGGGGAGGATTTGCATTCATGTGTGGAGACCCAAAGAGAGGCACAGAAACATCCCAAACGAGCAAGCCAAAGCTGCTCTCAAGGAACCATCCACTCTGTCCCACCCCCAATCACTCTTTCCACAGGAAGTTGCTATGGTGATGATAATTATTCTTGATCAGCAGGATACAGTAATTATTGCAATAAAAATCACATAAAGCTTGTCACTACATGTGTGAGACAGGGATTGTCTCTTCAATTATGCACCTTTCCTTGCCCTCCCCCTCCCTTTAAGGTAGGGTGTTGGGGTTTTTTTTTGTTGCAATTATGTAGTAAAAGACAAGAAATTCAATTATTTCTTGCTAATATCAACTTTGCAGGAGATGATGGCAGTTGCCAGCAGCTGTTTGGATGAACAAAGGAGGTAAACAGTATTTGAGAATTTATGGCAAAAATTAAATGGCTTAGTATTTCAGAACATATTCTGGAGAGTTTTGAATAGCGGTGTAAAGGTTTGCAGCCATCGGAGCCCCTCAGTTCTCCAGTGTGGTGTTTAGTTCATGGGTCTGAGGCTGAGCAGAGRAGCCCCAGGTTCCATTCATAGCCTGGCTCTGGAGCAGCACAGAGCATCCCAGCCCAGGGCTGCTGCCTCTCACCTCAGCAGCTCTAAGGCAGCTTAAGCTCCAAGCTTGTTTACCCCCTGTTTGTCATTTTAATTGGTCGACCCTCATTTTCCAAGTAGCAGGCTGTGATTGATGGAGGGAGTAACCCGATATCGACATTCTGAGGACATCCATCACGAGCTCTRATCTCAGATATAACTCTATGCTGAAGCCTTTCTAGAAATCAGTCTCCTCCTTTGTGTGCCAAAGTGCACATAAGCACTTACACATGCATCCAGACAAAACCACTTTGCTGTAGGACATCTGCTGCACGTTGGGCTGGGAGAACACCCTGAGTCATTCCTGACTGGCTCTGGGCATTTGATGCTTTGGGTATTGCTTACAAACTGTGCCAGGCACGGGGCCCAAATGTTCCCATCTCCCCAGAGCCCACAAACAGCATCCCTTTCATTACCTGTGGATCAGGCAGAATCCATCGAAATTGCATTTTACAGTATCTTATTTCATCTCTACATTTTGTAACTGCTTCAAAAGAAGCAGGGGGAAAACAATATCACAGGATATTTTCAGCAGGTCGTAGATTGGACAATAACACAGCAGAAATCAATCAGCATTTCAGTAATGCAAATGGTTTAAAGAGCACAAAAAGTTGTTGATGCAAGTTTAAGATCTGCTGAACCAACAGGTTTTGAAGCACTGCCTTAGGAAGGTAACTGGGGTTTTTTTAGTACCTGTATGACACAATCTTTTGTTATACTTCTCTATGACATAATGTTCTGTAGTCATTAATATGGGACTAATCTCACAGGCATCTCATCTGCCCTCAATGGAATGGGAGTGAGGCCAGATCCTTAAGTATGCAAAAATCCAAGAAAAAGATTTATCTGTCTATCAGCATGTATTCATTCCACTTAAATTTTTATTTGTTCATTATCAGCTTAACCAGCACTTCACAATGTAGAGAAATCAGAGGGCCCCTATCAAAAGGCTGAGTAGGTTTAGGGGAAAACAAGAATTCTGCCTCCCTTGAACCAAGGCAAGAGTGAGAAGCTGCAGAGCAGAGTCAGTACAGGGAAGAAAACCATCTTTTTGTCATGTTATAGGAGACAACAGAAAAAGAAGATGGCAAATTACCTCTGATGCCTTTGACAGGTCTGCTTGGTTCGTGCGCTCAGCCAGTTGTAATTTTAAATTGTCAYAACTGCAAGTCTTAAAGCAATATAAACCGGAATTTGAGATGAGGATCCTGGAGCCAGAATTCATGTTCTACTGCCCACTCACCCTGAGCTTTCTCTGTGAAATTKGCCATATCAATCAGCCTTCAATTTAATGTCCAATAATTTGAAGGTTTTCAAATTTGGGAGGATTTAACAAAACCTCAGATCTTAGTGCTGGCAACAGCTATCAAGTGAAATGTCCTTCTTGGACATCACACCTCTTAAACATATAAACCACCATAAAATTCTTCAGAAAATACTTCAGAATCACTGAACACAGAGGATGTCACAGCATGAATTCAGCATCATCTGAACCATCAGAACTTTTTATTTTGGGCAGGCTGACCACCAGGAGCTTCTGCTGTTCCTTCAAATGACAATTCTCAGTTCCTTACTAAATCTAAGCTTGCACACGCAGCAAGTTTCTAAATTAAAGCCAAACACCACCTCGTGCTCAAGCCTTCCCATCATTTTGCTGTTTGTTGCCACCTCCAGTTAAACTCTGACYGTTCTCTTCTCTAATAGTCTCATTCAAGAAAATCAATGTTTTCCTTGCCAAAGAAATCTCTAGAACTTCTGCACACTCACCTGTGGGTGCCCTACACACCACGGCCTGGGACTGACTGGCCAGTTCATTAACAGCATGTTGTTGTTTTCTTTTTCTTCCTGAAACATTCCCAGTTTTCCATCCAGCCCGGCACACAGGAGGGGATGGGTGTTTTCCTGCCTAACTGAGGTATGCAGACCTCTGTGCCCCCCAGGACAATGTCTCACTTGTTCCCCTTCCCAAGGGGATGGCTGGAAGATGCTCCGGCCCCAAGAAGATCAAAGAGCTGCCAGGATGGGCTGGTCAAGCATTTCCCTTTCATCTGAATATATTGTTTGKGATTCTGAGCCATTCGCAAAGGTGAAGAAGGCTTCTAATCATTGCAGGAAGAGCCCTTGGAGTTGACAGCAAGAGTAAAAAAAAAGATTAAGGATTGCTTACAAGCACCAGGGAACAGCAGGTGACATATTTGGAGCAAAGTGCACTTGTTGATTTTACTTAAACAGGTTTCTAACAAAGAGTTAAAAATTCAGGCAGCATAAAAGAAACAATCACTTAACATTGGTACCTTATCATGGAACAGGGGCTGCTTTATTGCCAGGAKATCTATTATACTGTAAGGTGTGCATTTTGTAATATTTTGCATTTCTAAGAATTATCACTGCACTACAATAAAAAGAACTTAAATAATTTTCATTACAATCAGTAGTTTTGCAGAGAATCACCAAATTCACCAAATAAAGAAAAGCAGTTCTGTGACCTCATAAATCACACAGAGAAACTGAAAACAAGACAGAGCTCTCTAAAGTGCATAAAACCACCCTGACCACAGAATTTTAAGTTTCTTCTAGCATAGCTTTTTCTCTTAGTTCAGCAATCCATTTTTAAAACAGCGAACGGAAATTTATCCTAATTTCACTTTGCTGTTCTCATCTCTCGTAACAAGGCAGACCAAACTCCATCTACACCCTTCTGCTGTAAGGATGAGCCCGTTATCCCTGGAAGGAATCTGATAAGGTTTCTGTAATTGTGCCAAAGGGAATAAAGRTTTTTTATTTTTCACTTCTAATTTTCCCCACTGTGGCAGCACTGAGGGAAGAACCAGTGAGGGGCAGACCCCAGTGAGGGCTCTGTGAAACTGCTGCCAGCAGCTCTCAGCTGGAGTGAGAGGGTGCAGGGACCCAGGAGCCCGACCCAAGCTTTGCCACTGCAGCTCCCGTCTTTGACTGCCCAGGTAAGCAGAGGGCTGTGACATCACAGAATTTCCAGGACTCAAATATGTTTGACATCCAAGAATTCCAGCTCTTTCAGATCCATCAAGGGGTTTAAGTGCTGGATGAGGACCCAGGGCTGCTGTGCTTGACCTCCCCAGGAAGGAAAGAGGCAAAGTCCTGGTGCTGCCCAGTCCCCRAGCCCCTCCCAGGGAGACTCTGTGCCAGGGGCTCCTCGCACTGCTGCTGTCCCAGGAGCTCCACAGTGAATCATCAGGGAAACATGTTCAGCCTCCAGGAGCAGATGGAGCTGCTCTGTGCAGAGGAGCTGCAGATATTCCTCTCCTGCTCTATTTTAACAGTAATATTTTCACTAGAGCAAAAGGAAAACAAGCAGTATTAAGTGCAAGTATCTCCTGTATAAATATTTATCTAAGGAAGAAAAAGTGTCCTTGTGTGCAACCACAGGTGCACAGACAAACACTTCACCACCAAATTCCATAAAATAGCCTTCGGACAAGGAGCTGAGCAGTGTTTGGACAGATGGCCAGTTCTTCTAGAAATGCTTCATTTTACCCCCATTGTTTTAGTCAGGGCAGGCTGCTGTACTGGAAACAATATTCTGTAGCGCCCTTTTCATTCAGTAATTTCCATGAATTATACAAATGAGAGTTTACCACAGGCTGGGAGTAAATTGCAGGGTCACTAAAACCTCAAGGCACTTGTCTTTGCACAGAATTCACAGAGTGCTCAGCACAGGCTGGGCCAGTCCTGCTGGCAGACAAGGAACTGGGAAAGCTGAAAGCCTGGAGGGTCCACAGCTGAAAGACTAAAGAGTCCCATCAAAACTGAGAGAGGCATATTAATAAATTTTCTTGAATAAATAAATAAAGGGGAAAAAAAACCCCAAAAACCAACCAACCAAAAAAAAAAAAAAACCAACCAAAAACGCTTCAGTGACAAGTGTCTGAAATCTGAATTAGAGGGGGAAATTCTTTCAACTCCTGCAGCCAGCTGAGGCAAGTTCCCTGGTATTTTCACTGGGAAGTTTCTTCCCTTTGGCTATACAGAGCTCATGCCTACAGGAGAGGAGAAGGCTGATAACCAGCATTAGGTGAACTGGTCTAGATAAAGACTTGAACCTCTGCCCAAGGTTTGAACCCAAGGCTTGCTCTTCAAATCAAGTATTAGGAGGCAGTTTTCCCCTTTCCTTTTTTCCCTGCTTCCCCTTGTCCAAAATCTCTTCTGTTCTGGGTGAAAGCAGATGTTTTAGGATCTTGCATCCCAGAGAACCTTTTTCCTCAATGGGACAGTCCTGTACACCTTGTAGCTCCTTTCCAGAGAGAGGATTTCCCAGATTTGGGAGGACAGGGAGTGTGGAAGCCTCTCCTGTGCCACAGCCTCTCACTGCCCCTCATGCAGCTGGGGCAGCAGCAGCCCCTCCCCGTGCTCTGAATCCTGAGACCCCTGAAGGAGCCCTGCTATTCAAAGATTGTTTAAATCACAGGGTCATGATGACATGCTGCATCCAAAAGTTTTAAGTAACCTGGCATTTTTAGGGGCTCTTGCAGCCACAGCATCCTCTGCCTTGTATGGGGGGGACACATCCATGCAATGCATGGAGCTGGTGCACATTTGAAAGCTTTCTTGGAAGCATTTCACCAAATAGTCAGTCCAGGCACTGCTGCTGGCCACCAAATCACATGCTGAATGCACTTTCAGAATATTCTCTTCTAAAGCTGCACTCTGTGTGCTCTGAGAAGAGAAAAACTTAGTACTTGAACATACGCTTAAAAGATCTATAGAGCTGCCAGTCATCATCAAATGTCTCTTTGCAGACAGTCTCTTTTCTACACAGGGGATGGTATCAATAAAAAGAAAAAACAGAAGGCCTTCAATGCAGTAGTCATTCCTGCTCCCTTATTCTTTAACTATTTAGCCAATTTAGGAGAAATGCAAGATCAAAATGCAGGATAATCGATGTAAGCTGACAACAAGGCCTAAATTTTATCTGCCTTTTCTTATTTCTCCTCCATAATATCAGAAGGTGAGGAAATAGGATTTTTAAATGAGCATAGTTAATACACCCTGGAATGAACAATAAATAGCTGAAATGAGCTCCTCAGCCCATTCTTTTAAAGTGTCTAATGTGCAATCCTGGTAACACTTAACATTCATTTGAACACGAAAAGGCTTCAGGCTAGAGGTGCTAATAAGAACACCCCACACTTCAGCTTTAAACAGACATGGCAATTTGTATTTCAATAAGGGGGAAAAATCAGTCTTGAGGAAAGAAATACCTGCACTCCTCCACTGTATCCATTTACAGCACTCACGTGCACACGTTTCAGCATCACTAATGCAAATCCAGCAGCAGGCAGACAATTTAAATTGCCCTTCAAAAGGCAGAAAAAGAAACATATCATTAGCATGACATCTCACTCCTCTGAAATGCATGAAAGGCTGGTTGTGCTGCATAAAGGTACAGGTAGGTGTAAATGAAAAAATGCATTCTTTGCTTGGTGATAAGGAAAACGTGGAAACAGAAATGCCGGGCTGACAGACCATCTTCTGCTTTTTCTCACTCTGCAGATCTGACAGCCTCACATTGAAGCCACATTATAATAAGGCTGGAATCCTTTACCTGTTGGGAATGTAGGACTCGTGCTTGCTCCTGCTTCAATCAGGAAAAAATAAAAATTCAACTCACCACCAGCACTGTGTCTTCTTCTCTCATTTCTTGGGAGCCTCATCAACGTTTTCTGTCCTGTCAAAGTGAATTTTAAGTGCTGCAGGATGACATATTTTTTGGTGCCACCATTTTTGGAGCCAGGTCTGACTTCAGTTCCTGAACATAGAAGAATGTTCTGTAAGAAACCTGGAATAAGTCTTGAAAGCAAAATCCCCAAGAAAATTTAGTTTTAACTGCCTTGATTTTTTAATGTGATTAAACAATTGCCTGAGTTTTTGTGGAAGTCAGAAAGAAATCATTTTTATGAACTGCTGCTCTCACTTCCAACTCATCAAATCGCGTTTAAATGACAAATAGTTACTTCTAAGAGCATGTTAGCAAAGCTGTCCCAGAAAAATCATGTGCCTGTGTATGGATGAACATTTGTCCTATATATTGGAAATTCTCCCTAGTAGATACTGGAAAGGTGAGGGGAAAATCCAAAGCATAAATTGGAACGAAGAAATCAGCATTACTCGTGTTCTCATGCTAGAACAGAATTGATCTGCCTGAGCTGGTTTGGATTTGATCACTGTAGATCCAGGGCACATTTTTGCTGAGGCTGCTTGTGGAAGTCACACATTGCAGGGTGTTCTTTGGGAAAGAGGAGAACATTTGCTGTATGGAAATCAGTGCAGGCTGTTGTGGGAACACTTTAAGCAATTCCATGGAAAACCTCAGGAGCTGCCAAGCCAAGTTTTAGGCTACAGAGGGGAATGARAAAGATAAGTAGCTCTGAAAATATGTGCTGGAAATAAAAAGCTGCACAATAAACCCTGAACTTCTCTCTGTGACCTAAAATAAGGAAAATTTTAAGATCATAAATAAACCTAATATTAAGATTTCTCATATAAATTTCTGATATAAATTTCCTAAAGTACACAAGTTGCTAAAATCTTCCCTCTCTTCCCCATGCACACAAACTGATTTCATCA
>JACDOX010000469.1:155209-174691 GCA_014549065.1 Cardinalis cardinalis | reverse complement strand
TGAAGGACCAGCACAGCATTCTCCACCAGTGCTGTTCCCTATATTTGGTCAGATGCAAAAACAGCTGTTATGAATTTTGAAAAGTGTGGGTTAAGCTCATGTGACTTGAAATGTGTGGCCAAAAGGTGTCCCCAGAGCCAGTCCCAGGGGGATGGCAGCCTCTGACCCTTCCAGCTGGGGCCAAACCTGCCCTCATCCTCCCCTTGGTCCCCCAGGGCATCTGGATCACCCCAGCCAGGAGAAATTGGGCAGGAAGGGAAATCCAAGGGAATTCCCTTGGGAATCCCAGGCTGGATGTGGCTCTGCTGACAGGGACTCCAACCCCAGGGAGAGCCCCAGGCCCAGCCCTGCTGCAGGGCAACAATCCTGACTCAGGGAAGATGCTTACACCCCTCACACACGGACACACTCCCCTCTTCTCAGCTGCAGTCTGGATGTAGGATAGACTTTCATGTGGAATGTTAATATTTTATGTGTACAGATTTTTTGCCCTTTTCAGGAAATTTCATGCTTTGCCTCTTATTTCAAATTTTCAGCTGAAGTTGAAAAACACGTTTTACATATAAAGAAAAAAAATTAATATTTTGAATTACACATAATTCATCAACTACCTGCAATTCACCACAGGTAGTGAGTGATTCCTGGAGTTCCCTAGTGTGGCTTCCTTGGCTCAGGGTCTCCTAACTCAGGTGACAACAGCTGACAACTGATTGATAGGAACAGCAAGTCCTAAATCAATCCGGAGCAAAAGTGGACGAGGCAGGAGGGACCTGCTGCTCTCTGCAGTTCTGTGCTCAATACACTGACAATAATCCTAAATATCTACATCTCAAAGTATTAACTTGTTCTCAGAGAGTCCTGGAGTGCTTTGGGATGGGAGTGACATGAAGCTCAGCTCATCCCACCCCAGGGATGGGCAAGGCCGCTGCCCCAGGCTGCTCCCAGCCCTGCCCAGCCTGGCCTGGGCACTGCCAGGGATGGCAAAGTTCAACATTTCTCCTGTTCCTGCCCCGAAGAAGGAATGGGTGGGAAAAGCAAGGCAGGGACAGACAGACACATCAGGAGGCTTCACCAAAGCTGGCAGCCCCAGTGCTGGAGCAAATGAAGCTCTCAGCACCTGGCCACAGCCGCACAGCGATTTCCAAAAGGGCACAAAGTCCAAGCTCTTGTTCAGCTACAGTGAATTTATGAAAGGTTTACACAAAACACACAGCAGCGGTGCTCTGCTGCCGGTTTTGTACAAATGCAGGAAAATGCCTTTAACACACAACAGCTCCTTGCACTGCATCTGTTCTGGGAGGCTCTGCTGGGCTTTTCAAGCCTCAGTATTGAAATGATGGTGGGTTTAACACTTTCCAAAGGCTTTCAAGTCTGAATAGTTCAGACCTGAAGTAAGTCTCCCCTTAGGGATTTAATGTATTTAATTATCTCTGAAGTTTTATCCATCATAATAGCAAAGTGAAATCATTGCTCTTGTATAGAACAAAGGGAAGCCAAACATATAAATCAATATTTGATTTTTTTAAGTTATTTACTGGAGTAACACATGACAGACATTGAAACAGTAAAAGAATTCACAATAATTATTTTTTTTACAAAATGAAAACTTAACAAAAGGTTTTTTTAAAACAACAAAATTCAAGCCTAATTAGCCAAGAAAAATGGAAATGTCAGCAGCATGGTGGGAGAGGCAGAAGGATGAACAGCAGAGACTTGTAATTACTTCTGCATTACTTCTGAGGGGTTAGTTAAGACTTGACTGGTCAGTGCTTTTATGAAAGTGATCTTGAACTCTAACAGGGATTTTGTCCTTGTACTCACCTCAAGATGCAAAAGACCTTCACAAAAGCCCTGGGTAGTGAGCCCGTTTTGTGAGTGTTGTTCCACTGGGAGCTTGGTACTGGTTGCACACGTCCTTGTGCAGTCTCTGGAGCTCAGAAGGGGCTTGGGGACATCAGTTGCTTTCCAGTTCTGTTTTTCAGCAAATCATAGCATTCCTCCCCCAGGATGCACAAACCTATGGATCCCATACAGTCTGTAAAGTGTGCACCCAGGTGTCCTTCAGGGGATTACCTCAAAGTGCAGAACACCTCCATTTACTTATTATTATATCCCTTACCTTTGTTTTACATTGCATGCATTTCCTATCATCCTATTAAATACACAATCTACAAGGGATACAATTTGAATMATTTCCCAAGCAGGCATAAAACAATGGATTAATTCTCAAGCCCAGTAATCGATGCTTTGCCTCTTGGCACGGATCCCTCGTTCCCCCGTCGCCGTGGTGGTGCTTGGAGCTGCTGCCCCTGCAGCTGGGGCTGGGGAAGGGCCCTGCCAGGCTGGCAGTGCTCGCTCTGCACCGGGGCAGCCAGCACTGGCACAGCACTGGGGGAACAGATCAGAGGGTGCAGCCCCCAGTCCTGCTCGGATCTGTCCCCCCTGCAGTACCTGGAATTCCCGTGTCCTCCCCCCAGCTCTGGGACATCAGCAGGGCCCCACCCTGCTCAGACAGACAAAGGCAATGCCACTSCTCTGATAAGGAAGTTTGAAGCATTTCCTTGGATTTATCAGCTCCCAGTGTTTCCTGGCCCAAGGAGGCTGAAATCTGAATCTCATCTCCTGTGCTGTTGCAAAGGATACAAGGACAAAGCATTACCCCAAAAATACAATGTGGAGAGGTTTGATAGAAATTAGAAATCAGCATTTTATTCTGTTGGATGTGACTACTGCTGACAACAGTGGAATAACAGCTTCATGAAGGAGATTCAAACAGAATCCCAATTTACAAGCAATAAAATTAAAGCACAGGGAAGAAAAGAACTTGCACATCTTCCCAAGGGGAACCAGGATTCCTCAGGGAATGCAAGAGCCCACATCACAAAATCCCTGTTAGAGGTCATTCATTTGGCAAACATCATGGTGAGTAACAAATGGTAACCAGTTGTGCATTGGGTCTCAGGTACAGCCAGGTGTGCATCCAGACTGGGTTCTCCCTATTTACAGTGGAGAGGATGCAGTGAAGGACCATAAAACTGAGCCACACATTGCAGAATTAATTCCAGGTGAAAACTGGAAGGAGAAACACAAGCACAAACTGATCAAGGAACAGGATGTTCTGTAAATTTACCAGCACCTGGAGAGATGTTCAATTCAAGGGAAATAAATTATCCCAAGCAGACTGTTAGAAAGTGAGTTCCTGGGCCATTCTGGTGTTTGTTTAAAGGTAACCCTGCAGCACTTAGACACCAATCACATCACCACCACAAATATCACAAAGAATTAGAGGACAGGAGCTGCAGTCCAACACATCCACCCAAGTTTCTTTAATCCTTTTTTCTTTCAGGCAAATTCCAGACTATTCCCCCTGCCTGCTGTACCCTTGCTGACCAGTTACCCTGCTGTGCTGCAAAAGGTTCAGGTGGCTGCACTGTCACAGAGCCAATCAATACAAAATGTACAAAAACTCTCCCCAGAGGAGAGAAGAGCAGCAGTGGCACTGAGGTCCATTCAGGAGCTGTCTCACAGGGACCTTTTGTGTTCTTTGCTTCAATAAAAGGTGTTACTTTCAGAGACTGCTCCTTTAACCAGCCCTAAAATGATCAAGGAGGATGTCCTGGGCACACCACCTGTCTGAGACATCAAGTTTATTGATTTAGATAATTTGCTGCAAAACAATGCAGCCTCACAGAAATTTCCTCGTTCTTTGCTTTAATAAGAGCCTTAGAATGTAAATCTCTTTGGCTTACACGCTCAGACGACACCAAGGACACCAGGAGAGGTAAGGCTGACCAAGAGAATTTTGTCTCTCCTGCCAGTGAGCTGGAAGTGCCACACAGCACAGCCCTCACTCCTTGGGCACCATTCTGTGTTTGGCTGCTTTGATCAGAGGATCAGTAGAAAAATCTTTTAGTGCCACAGTCATGGTTAAATTGGGATAGCTGTGCTCTGCAAACAGCACCCAGAATGGCCTGCCTTACAGAACTCACTAAACTTCCTTTAAAAACTGATTGTCACTACCAATCTGGAGTCATTTTGGATTGCTGTCTGMTTTTCCACACACCCCGTTTGTCTGCCTGGATGTACAGCTTAGGAGGCTGCAGAACTGTTCACAACTTTGCATGTTGAACTTTGCAGGCAGATTCTCTCCTCTGATTTAAACGTCCAGAAGATGATTAGGTTATCTTTGTGCCCCAGCACTTGGCTTTCAAGAATTCTGTCCCTGGGATTTGTGAGGATTATCTTGATCTGGGAAAGATTCCCCCTTCCCTGATGCTGCCAAGCCATGGCATTCTGTGAATGTCAGGGAGCAAAGGCAGCAGCAGGGCACTGGCAGGGGGGACGGGTCCCTCTGGGCCAGGACAGCTCCAGCTCCCCAGCTCCTCTGGGATTCCAGCTTTTCTTTCATTTCCTTTGCAAGGTTAGGATGACCAGTTTGCTCCAATGAAGAGTTGGCTTAGTGTGGAGTCTGAAGACTCTTCCAACGGATGGGCACCTGATCCTCTTCCTTTTTGAATCAGTAAGGTCAGAGTCTCCCCAGACCTCAGAGAATGACTCTGGATTCAGCATCATAACTTGTTCAAGAACACTCTACCCTCACCAAAGCAGTGATCAGACTGGGAACTTCCTAGAGCCAGACCCTCTGGAGATGTGAGATATTTCCTCATTTTGTCTACAACCAAGTAGAGTGTTGGAACGGTTTCCTAAAAAAGCTTTTTTTAAAAAAATTCCCTTAAACAAATCAATAACCAAAAGAGTTAAAGTAACCCTAAATCTTAGCCCAAATGGCCCCAAAGTCAAGGGAAGCCTTTACTGATATAATGCCACCCCAGGAGCTGTTGGASCACTCAGAGTGGCCCTGCCCTGGTTCTGATCTGCTGACACACACAGACCTTGTCACCAGCTGCACGCCATTCAAATTGAGGGGTTCTTTCCCAAGAAAAGACTTTATAATTCTTCACTGGGTCATTGCATCATCCATCAGAGACACTTTTATTTGCAGGCATCAGGGCCTACATCTCTAACCTGTGTGAAGTGGCCAAAATTATTGTTCCACCAATTCTGAAAGTGAGACCTTGAGGTCAATGGCAGACCTGAGTCATCCTCTAAGCTCTGCAGAACTGGAGCTTGGCATCTCCACTTCACAGAGCTTTAGTGCTCTTCCCAGTGGGACTGAGCTCCCACAGACCCAGCAGGGGAGTGAGCTGCGTTGTCCTGAATTGGTGGCTTCGGACACACCTCTTACTCCTGCTAAAGTGCAATAAATGCCCCACTGATTCCCTGTCCTGACAGTTTAAAAGTGTTAATTCTGCACAGGTGGCAGTTCTGCTCACAGAATTTGCACTTTGCTCATGACCTAACCCTGAGTGCCCCAGTTTGACCAAGCCACCAGATCACTGTGGATGTTTAAGGTACTGAGAGCTTGATAGAGTCTCCCTTTCCAGTGGGCCCTGGGGGCACTCAGCCTCCTCCCCAGGTTCCTCTGGTGTCTCAGCAGCCCACGAGGATGCTCTGGTGCTACAGCCCAGCAGAGCAGCCACTGCTGTCCTGCAACAGGGGAAGGGCAGCAAAGTCATCCAGGTGCTGCTTTTGGCATTGTTTCTGCCTTCCTTTGTGTCCTTACCACCTTTCATTTTCCTGGGAGCCCAAGAGTTTCCATCTGCAGGGGAGGCACAGGGATTTCCTGCAGCTCTGCCCCACAGAGGTGCTGGCACCAGAGGCTGTGGCTGTGTGAAACAAGCACAGGCAGAGCTCAGAGACAAACTGTGCTACCAGAACATCCTGGACGTGCAGCTCAGCTTCAGGAACAGGGAAATGCTCTCCTCCAGCGCTTCAGAGCCTGGAGAACAGAAACCACAGCTCTGTGGGCTCATGGCAGTGATCCCCCACATCACATTCTGCAGTGTCATACACCCCTGAATAAAGGGGGACAAAGGAAATTAAACACTTAGAGAAATCATTAATCATTATTACCAACAGACAACAGCACACAGAGACTCAAAGAGGAACAGGATGGGACTCTGCAGCACAGACATATCAGAGAAAGGACCTTGCATAAGGAGACAAGATAGCAGCTGGACATGAGTGTTTTTCCAGACCATTAATCCCAGATGCGTGATTTCCCTTCTTTTATTACAAAAATTAATAAAATAAAGTCACAAAACTGCCATCATTCTCTAATAACTTCTGTTCATCACTGTGTAGTGAACAGAAACAAGCCTAGGAATAATGGGCTCTGGGACTCAAGGAGCTGGTTCTTGTCTGAGTTTCTCTTTGGTCAGAATAGAAAGAAGTTACAGATCTGCTGTTGCACTTTCGTGTTCCATGGATTTATCTATTAAGAAGACATAGAAGAGATTCATATTTTGCTCCCACTTACCAGAGCAGATGAAATGACCAATGCCACCAGCAGCAGAGCTGCTGCAGTTGGCCTAGCCCCAATGAACCTGCTGGTTCATGGCTGGCACCTCTGAGATCTCAAAATACACAATTTTCCTGCAGCTGGGGCACACAGAATATTTCTCAGCTGTTTCTCTAACAAGAATTCACCCTCTGCCTTTTTCAGTACTAGGGAGGTCTCACTTTTGGCCATGTAATTTTGTGAACCCTGATGGAGCTCAGCATTGCCCCTTGCCTAAATCCAGCTGGAAATAAGCTCAGTGTCAGAGACTGGTGGGACAATCCCACCAGCTCCTTAGGAAGGAAGATAAAAAGATAAAGGTTGAAGAAATTAGGAAAATGACAACAAAAATTCTTTCTCGGCTATTACATTTAACAGTCTACATACAATTTAATTGCTTACTCTGTTTTCAGTTTTGAGCATATGCTGTTGTAATCATCAAGTAAAAACAGGGTATGCAAGATAAGTTTGTGGATAATGTGAAGACAAAAATGTTGAGGCATACTATACCTTGAGTATTTACATTCCTGTTTTTATAATTATCTTAATTAAAGAGTAATTATTGCACTTCCAGATAGGCTTATCTCTAACATGAAACTACCTGTCTACCATAATAAAAATTGGAAAACATCAAAATTGCATTTTTTACTGTCTTTAATAGCTGTTCTGTACTTTAAATGCTGTCTTCACCACAAGGAAAACACATTGTTATATTCCCTTGGTATTCTTAATTTGTCAGAAGCAGGCAGGTTGCTAGGAATGGAAGCAGGGTTTCCAGAAGCACGGAATTAGCTGGCTAAGGAAAGCAGGCTTTCACTGGAAGTGCAAGGAAAGACAAAACCATAAACTGCCAACACAGGGTTAGGTGAGAGCAGCAGGAAAGTGAGGCAGAAATGTGTGCAGGTCCCTGCGCTCCCTGCGTGTGCCTGGGGACACTGCTGGCCCTCACCTGCACGGCAGAGCGCGCCAGGGCAGCTGGGCCGGCTCTGCAGCGCATCTGCTCTCAAACATGTCATCAGCTGCTCCTTTTGGCCGGCATCTCCCCGGGATTGCCCTGACAGGGAGAGCCAGAGCTCCTCAGCCCCTCCCCAAGGGCTGTCCTGCACGCAGAGGAGCATTTCTGTTCGGGGGAAACGGCAGCAGCAGGAGCGCCCCGGGTCGGGCTCCTGGCGCTGACCCCTCCTGCGGCCGCTCGGCTGCCCTGAGCCCCGTCAGAGCGGGGCCGGGACCGTGGGACAGGGACGGGACACACTGAGCGCATGGGGACCCGGCCGGGGAGCGCGTGGGGCTTTGAGCACTGCACAGACCCTGACCAGCGTGTTTAAACACGGCCTGGAAATAAATCAGGCAAGGTCTTCTAAAGCTGCCAGAAGTCAGAGCAAGCCTTGCTCAGCAAAGGGTCAGCTCTGTCCCTGGTGTATGTGTTGGCTAAATAGAGGTTACTGCACTCAGCACCTGAGCCACCTTCTAACCCCACCTATTTGCTYAGCCTACACATTTTTTTCCCTTTTATTTAAAATTTAATAGAGGAAAATGATGCACTTGTTGTTACCCCAAACCCTCAATGCTTAGCTGAGCCTGAGCTTCCTTCTACTTCACTTGAAGCAAGCCCCCCATCAGCACCACCAAACAACAAACAAACCAGCATACATACCAAAAACCCCACAAAAACCTGGCCCCCAACAGCTCACCGAGATCACTTCAATATAGCACCTTGATCTTTTAACTAATAAATAACTGGAACGAGACAGAGAAACCACCAACTGCATCGAGACCAGAGAGTTCCTACAGCTGTCCTGGAACAATTGCATTGAAGGCTGGCATTTATGGCAAGATATAAAATTTATTTGTGCAACGAGAGAAATTGCTAATCTGTCCAGTCGATGTGTTTTCAGGAAAAAAGGTGAATTTCCAAAATGCACAGCTATTTTTGGCTCCCACAAGCTGTCTGTGATGCCAGCACGCAGCTGTGCTTGCACTGCTGTCCAAGGGGTGCCTCTGGGTTATAAAGTGGGGGTGTTTTCTCTGTGCCATGGTTTGCAATATCCCTGAGCTGCTGTGGGGCAGCCCTGCCCAGGCTGGGGGCTGGAACCAGAGCATCTTTAAGGCCCCTTCCAACCCAAACCCTTCCAGGATTTTGTGATATTCTGTGACCTAAGTGCTCCAGGAGGCTCATTCATCAGACTTTGGGGAAAAAAATATTGCTAAATAAAAACTTTTCACTGTTATTCAAAACGAATGGACTTCCCCTCTAATTATCTGTGCCAAGATTTCACTGTAATAATGAGTAGAAGTGGGTCTGCAGAATATTGAAGATAAATGTCCTGCACACACAGATCTGTGGACCAGGTGCAGTCCCGGTTTGGAAAGAGCTTTCCTTTGTTTCCATCCTGCCCTCCAGTGGCTTAACCGGGGGTTAACTGGAACTCAGGTCAAGGCAGAGCTTAAAAATACACTGCCCCAAACATTTTAGCCTATTTTTCTGACTGGCTACAGTACAAAACCAAGACAGGTCACACGATAAAATTATTCTATTTGCAAAAATCAAACAAAAGAAGATTTTTTTTTTTTTGTCTGATAAAGTATTTTACCTGCCGAGAAGAGGGTTAAAAAACCTGCATAATTCCCTCAGCCACAGCACATACATGAATGGTTATTATTTCCACTTGTACAGGGCCTTTGTTTCACTCTGACAAAGCCTAGGAGAATACTGATTTTATTCTGCAGAATAATGGGTGTGGAAAGGAGTTTTTTTCACAGGGAGCTCATGAGATTATTGCTCACAGCACCCAGCACTAAGAACAGAAATCTGCCACAGCAGCATTCAGCCCACAGCAACACTCAGACATGGACGGGAACTGTTCCTCTGCTGAGGAGGGGGGTTTGACACCCTCCACCCCAAATGCTCTGTCCTAGTGCCCAAACCAGACCCATTCAGAGCCCAAACCAGACTGATTGATTCAGTGCCCAAACCAGACCCATTCAGTGCCCAAACCAGACCCATTCAGAGCCCAAACCAAACTCATTGAGAGCCCAAACCAAACCAATTGATTCAGTGCCCAAACCAGACCTATTCAGTGCCCAAACCAAACTGGTTCAGTGTCCAAAGTAAACACACTCAGTGCCCAAACCAGACCCATTCAGTGCCCAAACCAAACTGATTGATTCAGTGCCCAAACCAGACCCATTCGGTGCCCAAACCAAACTGATTGATTCAGTGCCCAAACCAGACCCATTCGGTGCCCAAACCAAACCCATTCAATGCCCAAACCAAACCGATTGATTCAGTGCCCAAACCAGACCCATTCAGTGCCCAAACCAAACTCACTGAGAGCCCAAACCAAACTGATTGATTCAGTGCCCAAACCAGACCCATTCAGTGCCCAAACCAGACCCATTCAGTGCCCAAACCAAACTGGTTCAGTGCCCAAACCAGACCCATTCAGTGCCCAAACCAGACCCATTTGGTGCCCAAACCAAACTGGTTCAGTGCCCAAACCAGACCCATTCAGTGCCCAAACCAGACCCATTCAGTGCCCATACCAGACCCATTCAGTGCCCATACCAGACCCATTCGGTGCCCAAACCAAACTGGTTCAGTGCCCAAAGTAAACCCACTCAGTGCCCAAACCAGGCCCATTCAGTGCCCAAACCAAACTGATTGATTCAGTGCCCAAACCAGGCCCATTCAGTGCCCAAACCAAACTGGTTCAGTGCCCAAACCAGGCCCATTCAGTGCCCAAACCAAACTGGTTCAGTGCCCAAACCAGGCCCATTCAGTGCCCAAACCAAACTCATTGATTCAGTGCGCAAACCAAATCAAACCAAACCCACTCAGTGCCCAAACCAAACCCACTAAATGCCCAAACCAAATCCATTCATAAACTAAAATTATTCCATGTGAAGAGTCCACAGCCAGGCGCCCTCACCTGCGTGAGGACACAAAGAATGCAGAAGACACAGAGACAGGACTGTGCTCCTTACCAAACAAGCAGCAATTTCTGCAAAGTTCTGCTAAGCACTAGTGAATATTGGTTTTACAGCAGCCTTTTACAGCAGTAGGGTTTTTGCCCAGCCAGTGGATACCTGGTGTGAGACTGATTTCAGGTTCAAATACCAAAAAGGAAGCACACACGTGAGGCACAGCAACAGATATCCCAAAAGGGGTCAGACTTCCATTACAGTCTGGAGTGGAACAGTTCAAAGGTGGAGGTCCCCCCAACACTAGAGCCATGGTCAGCACTAAAAAATGTGAAAAAATATTTTAACAGGTCAAAATCTGCTTTTGTTTTGCCTCCTATTTCTGAACATTTCACCTTCCATCAACTGAATTATTCAGTATTTGCCATGAGGGCACACTGGACTGGTGCAGGTGAAGCCTTGGCTGGGCACAAACACAAATCCAAGAGCTCAGCTTTCCTCTCGGTGTCACCAGAATGGCTGAAACAGTAAAAGGAGTTTCTGTGACCTCACAGAGCTCCCTGGAAAGGGAGGGCAGCATTTGGCTCGAGCTGGGAACATTAAAGCCTTTGATTGATCCTTGTGAGCCATTAGGAAATGCCCCAGCACCTGCACACCAACACAACTGTGGGTTTGGATAAACTTCTGTTGTGCCCAGAAGCAGGATTATACAAAGTACAATAAGAAATGGAGAGCTTCCCATTCCTGTCCCACCACATGACACAATTTTTTCCAAAGGGAATGTTTAAACATTCTCAATTTAATGTTTAATCACAGGGATGCAGAAAAGGGGAAGGAAAAAAGGGAATTCATAATTATATTACTAAAATTAAATATAAGCTTCTGTAAAATTATTCCCTTCATTTACCATAAATGGACATGAGAGGGAGATTGGAGGCATCTTGAATAAGTTTTAATAATTAATAATAAAAATCATTATTTAGTTTTTTTTATGGCAAACTTCCAAAAAGCTGTSCTGATCTTTAAAACTAGTTTCTCCAGACAATTAGAACGCTGAAATTTTTAACATAATGTTAAAAAACTAGAATCTGTGCAGTTTTCACAAAACATAAGCATTCTGCAAGTGCCAGGTCCTGCACTGATTACTGTCTCCCTGCTCATTAGTGAATCTCCTCACCCTTTCAATCAGAGTGTCTCTGGTCCATTTCCCATCACTTGGGATTACGAAAAACAGCTTGGCACTCAGTCAGACTGGGACAGCTCCACTGATAAAGGCAGCGGGGGAAGCAAATAATTTGTCAAATCTCACAAGTGCTAAACATGGAGAGCCCTGGGAATCAATCCTGGAAGGGCCCTGGCAGGGAGGGAAGGGCAGCTCCCAGCAGATCTGGGGAAGGGCAGCTCCCAGCAGATCTGGGGAAGGGCAGATCCCAGAGCCCCAGCAGATCTGGGGAAGGGGCAGCTCCCAGCAGATCTGGGTTAGGGCCGCTCACAGGGCCCCAGCAGATCTGCTGCCACACAGGGATCCTGCCAGATCCTGGCTCACACTGGGGCAAGAAGTGGATTGAGAAGAGACTCCTTGAGCTGCACCTTTGTTAGGTGAACGTGGCCCCATCCCTTCTTCGTGCCACAGAGCCAAGTGCCCGTCACCTGGTGGGTGAAGGAGAATCCGACAGGTTCTTCTCAGCAGTGAATCTCAGGGAATTTCAATTTCATGGCAAAGTACTTATGAAGAGCTTAGGAAGTAGCCAGGGTGCCACCTTTAACTGAATTTATCTGGTTCCATGTTACCTTTAGACATGACTGTTGTTTTGTGCCACCTGGAGTTTTGAAAACAAAAACTCCAACCATGCATGCGATCCATTTGCCAAACTAGTGTTCAAAACTTCACATTTTTGCTGATGGCACTCATCAAAAAGTACATTTCATTTTTGTGGGAAAATATTTGTACCTGTTAGTGAAAAGTCAGACCCACCTGAGCTCGCCCACCCTGTGCTAACAGGGCTGCCCACAGTGTTTGCCCTCACACTGGGCTGGTCAATTCAAACACACCCAGAGCCTGTGCCTGACCCTCCCTCATCTTCCTGCAGGGACACCGGAGGAGCTGAGCTCTTTGAAGAACACTCAGCATTGTCACAACATTGCCAAGGCAGGAGTTACCCCCAAGAGCTCTGTTTAATGTTTCCCCAGAGTACACATTGCAATGTTATGACCATTGTAGCCACATTTCTTTTCATCTAAAACTACACAGGGAAGAAATGTGAACGAGAATTTCATGTGCTTTTGCTTCCCCTCAGTGTCTCAGGGCTGACATTTACTATCAGAAAGGAGGGTAAATTCTTGAGTGTGATGATGGCCTACAGAGAAAAACAGCCTCTGTTTTGCTCAACCCCTTGCTATCTCTGATACGGATTTTCTGCTTCCCAGGCCAGTGCAGATCCTGTGCTCAGGGCAGGGCCCGTGTCTGGCTGAAGATTTAAGATGCTCCTGTCTCCTCTTGGTGAGCAGTTCACCTTGATCCCACAGGCTCATTTCTCAGCTGCTCCAGATACTTTGCCTCCCTGCCCTCGAGCTACTCCCTTGTCCCTCCTGTTTCTTCTCATCTGGGGCTGGCTCCTGAGTTTTAGGAAGCAGCAGCCAGCCCTAAGGCTGGCCGAGGGCAGCCTGCATTCCCAGGGCTCCATTCCCAGCAGAGCACAGGGGTTACACCCCCAGATAGCTCTGCAGGACAGAGGTGGGGCCGGGTGTGTTCCTGTTCCTCTGGCACTGCCTGCGGAACCGCTCATGGGCATCCTGCCCGAACCAGACACTGCTTATCCACAGAGGCAGGACCCACACAGCCTTGCAGCACTGGGAACAAGCCAAAACACTCCAGCCCTCTCACCTGTGTGTTTGTAGACTCTCCTGGACCCTTCAGCAGTTCCTCCTGCTCTGTGCATACACTGCAAACATTCACTGCACCAGGAGAGCAGCTGCCTGCACAGAATCAGGGCCCTGCTGCAGATGTGACAATTACTGCACAAAGCACAGCTCCTTGCCCCAAACCCTTTGTGGCGGCAGTGTGCAATATCAGAACTCACTGCCTTTCCCATGACAAAGAATCTCCTCTGCCAGCATCCTCAGCTCACAACCACACAATTAATTCTCATTCCTGCACCAGGGCAAGTACTCAGAGTTAATAACACACTAAGGAACACGTTTTAGGGAAATTCTTCTTTTCTGGGGTGCCTAATCAGGGATTCTGAGAGGGGAGAAAACCTGAATGCCTCTTTCTCTGAAAGAAAGCACATGAAATAATTAGAAGAATCACAGACAGACGGTTTTGTTCTTTTAAAGTGAACACTGGGGATGTGAATTACAGCAATTCTTTAGGGACCTTGCTTCTTTGGAGCTGGCTGGATGTGAGCTTCTGTCTGGAAGGTATTTAAGTGTATTAGTATGGCATGATGACTGACTACACCCAAGACAGCTGATCTGCAGGGTGTTTGGAGAGCAGAAAAAGAGCTCTCTGCAGTTTCTTAGACATATTGTGAAAATTAAATGCCCAATCAGGTGTGAAATTGTTTTTTACTAGCCCCTGTGAGAACTGCAGAGGAATCTCTCTGAGGAGTAACTTAGCTGGGTGTAGAACAGCAGCTGTGCTTTATTTCAGAGCAGACCCAGGGCCCACAGCATCACGGGGGATGGGAGATCCCAAAAGTGTTGAGGATATTTTCACCCCARCGAAGGAGAGGAATGACAAGGAGGACTCCATCTGATCAGAAGGCTAATGAATCACTTTATTATACTGTATTATTCTATATTATATTACACTATGTTACAGTACATCTAAACTCAATCTGCCAAGCACTCAACCCTGCACAGAACTGCACAGAATCTCGTGACTGTCCCTGACACACACACACACCTGGCCCTGACCATCACTGTGGGTGAACAATCTCCATATTGCATTCTACTTTTACAAACACAGACACAGCAAATGAGATAAAATTTATTTTTTCTTTCTCTGAGGTTCAGGGAATGTGAATCTCAGAAATATTCTTGGGAAGAATTGTGCCTTGCTTTTCTCTGTGAACAGAAACGTGGCGACACCAAAAGGATGCAGAAGTGCAGAAAGTTACATCCTGCAGTGAGAACTAAAACCCTAAGCTGGGGTCACAGATTCCCCTTGTGGTACAGGAGCTTAAAAACTCTCTGCCCAAACTCAGCCAGCAACTGATTTAAACAACATGTATAGTACAGAATGGCATCAAGACACACACTTGAAAAAATGTCTCTTTTTGAAGCCAGATTATAACACAGGATCCCCAGCAGAGACTCTGTAAAGAAAAATTACAGCCATTTACCCCACGTCAGTAGAATTATTAGCCACGTTATATTTAGCTAACAGACAAAAACGTCACAGGGCGTGAGCAGAGTTCTGCAGGAACATCCTCTGGCAGCTGAATCTGGGAGAGACGTTTACTGTGGCCTTGGGAGGAGAAGGCTGAGGGCAGATTAGCATTTTCCTGGGGCTGGGAGGCACCCAGGGCCTGCCTGGCTGTCCGGAGGCTGTCCGGAGGCTGGGGGTGTTAACAAACGCCAGGGGCATCACTCACATTCCCCAGCTGGGGAGCGGCAGGGCCATGGCCACTGTCTCAGAGCCAGAATGCACAGGCCCCGTGCCCTGGGCCCAGCGTGGCAGGGCACACCCAAAGCTGCTCCTTGCCCTGAGCTGGGGCAGCGCAGGCCGGGCCAGCCCCCTGGGATTGTCACCATCACCTGGGGAGAGGTGATGTGTGAGATACAAACAAACAGCGTGGGTGCAGCAGTCCCAGTTTCACAGCTGAAAGGTGCAATGCTTTCCTATGCTGTTGGAATCAAGGAGAAGCCATTCTTGGGGGTGGGAAGGAACTACATCTGGCCTTCTCCTTCTTACTTTATTTTTTTTATATGAAGAGTTTAAAGGTGTTCCTCATGCTTTCAAATATTTGGTTCTTTCTGGCTGAGCATTGTCACAATAACTGCATTTTTGTCTCACAGGGAGGTGCTGTATGCACACCTGCAGCCACTGTGTCCCTCCCCAGGGCTTGGTGTGACCCGAGGGACCCTGGGGACACTCAGAGCTGCTGAGGAGCAGCAGGTGAGCCCGGCTGTGCAGCCAGGAGAGGGCACAGCCCAGCCCCAGCTCCTGCCACAGCCCTGCAAAGGGCCCTGTGTGTGCCTGCAGTGACACCAGCGTGCATGGGCACACACCCTGGGCGAGGGGAACGGAGCTGCTGCTGCTGCTGCTGCTGCTGCTGCTGCTGCTGCTGCTGCTGCTGCTGCTGCTGGAATAAAGGAAAGCAGCCTGGGTCAGAGTGCCACCTCTGCGAGAACACTCCCTTCCTGCCCTCTGCCATCAGCTGAGGGCTGGAGCTGCCACCCCAGCTCCTGAGAGCCACTCACAGGGCACACGGCAGCCCGGGCCCTTCCAAAGGAAGGTTTTAGCAGCAGCAGAGGGAAATGTGTGCCTTGGGCTTTGGCAAAAGGAGAAACTGCTCTCGGCTGAGAGCTRCCCCTGCACACAGAGGGGATCTGCCCTGGCTGCCAGGTCTAGTGTGCACTGCAGAGCCCTCTGAGGAACCAGCTCCCGTGTCCCCAGCAGGTCTCTGAGCCTGGAAATGCCTCGGGGTTAAGTGAAGGATTGGGCAATATCCCAGCAACAACAGCCAGCTTCCCCAGCAGCAGCTGGCTCCATTGTTTCCCAATGGCATTTTCCACTCTCTTCCCAAGTGTTTACACTCTGGTACCCCCGGGCTCCTCAGGATGGCCCAGCCATAGGCAAGGCTCCCCAGGAAGCCCCAGAGCTGCAGGGTGACACAAGGCAATGGCTCTGGAGCCAAGATACCAGGGCCTGCCTGCAATTAAGATAATTCCTAAGCAAATAAACACATCCAGTCTGAAGGGCTTGGGCTGTGCCTGCCTGAGAGGAGCTGTTGAGGCAGGGAACCTCAAAGAAAGGTTTGGGGAACCTCAAAGACAGGTTTGGAGAAACTCAAAGAAAGCTTTAGGGTGCAGCTGGTGCAGATGGACGGGTGGAAGAGGCTCCTTTGGCTCCCTGGATTCATGAACACTTTATTCTCCAGCAGAAATTTACATCCCAGTGCCACCCCTGCCATGGCAGGGACACCTTCCCCTGTCCCAGGTGCTCCCAGCCCCAATGTCCAGCCTGGCTTTGGGCACTGCCAGGGATCCAGGGGCAGCCACAGCTGCTCTGGGCACCCTGGGCCACGGCCTGCCCACCCTCCCAGGGAATTTCATCCTAATATCCAACCTAAACCTACCTTCTGTCAGTTTGAAGCTGTTCCACCTCATCCTGTCACTTCCAGGCCCCTGGAAAAAGTCTCTGTCCTTCTTGAGGCTCCCTTCAGGTACTGGGAGGTCACAACTGGGTCACCCCAAAGACTTCTCCTCTCCAGGCATCCCCTCAGCCAGGAGCACCCTCCAGGAGCTTCTGGCTGCTCACTAGCCAGCTCTGAACATGGAGCACGCACACAGTTATCACAGCTGGGTGCAGGGTTTGTGGAGGTGCGGCTGAATTGTCAATAAMTGAAGGCTCTGAAGCGCTTTAACGCTGCCATAGGGGCCCAAACACCACTGCCATTGCTGCTCTGGGCTGCTCCAAGTCGTTTTAAGCAACATGACTGAGTGCTCTGTTCTCATCTCTCAGCCTCACACCAAGGCTTTGAAAACTCTGACAGTCTGTTTTCATTTTACCTCTTGGACACTGAATCATTTCCCTGCATGAAGAGTTGTGTTTGCTGCTCTTAATGCATGATGGATTTTGTAAACTACTTGAAGTCTTCTTGAGCTTTTCTGGATGAGAGCACAGCCACTGGAGAAGGTTGATTCCCCTCCAAAATGAGTGGCTTTAATTCTCTAACTGAGCATCACCTTGGGAAACATGACAAAAGCAAACTGACCTGGATGGTGCACATCCCTCACCTCCCCTTTTTCAGAGACAGCTGGAAAGACCCACTCACTCTGTTCTCCAGGCTCCAAGCTCTGCCTTTCTCCTGCACACACACATTTAATGAGGGTTCTGTATACCACAGGATAGGTATGGTATCTATATGATRGGGTATCTATGGTTTCTACATATCATATATATATTTGGTTCCATATTCCTCTAGAATTTTGTTCCTTGTGTACTCAGCTTGCATTTATCCATTGAGATAACCATTTCCCTTATGTAATAGGTCCTGGAACTTCCACTGTTGTCGAAGACGAGAAGACAATAGTATTTTCACAAAGTGAGATTTTCCAACAGCAAGAGCGAGCTGCTAGGAACAGGTGAGCCAGAGCTCCCCTCTGGTTTTCCACCCACACAGCAAGGCACTGGTGGCCAGTCCAGCATGAAACAGCCCAGCACTGACCCACCTGAGTTACTGCTTTTCCCCTCATGGCTTCTTGCCAGAGTTGCTGAACCCTCTGATTACAAAAAGGGCAAGAAATGGGTGTTCTTTGGGTGGACCCCACRATGCTGGAAGTGGTTCTTTATCTTGGCCCACACAACTGAAATTATTGCCCTGCTGGGCATACTGAGAATAAAAAGGTTTGAAGCAGGTCCAGTTCTGCTTCCCCTAGGACCCAGAGCAGAAGGGGCTGAGGAGCCTTTGGGCTGTGCTCATTGCCCCAGTGCAGCCCAGGTTGGGCAATGCCCCTGGGCCAGAGGAGGAGGGCAGGGAGGCCCTGCCAGGAGGCTGGTGCAGGGGGCACAGGACAGAGCCCAGCCCCTCTGCCTGGGCAGTTTGCTGCTCCCAAGCCTGACACTACATTAAACCAGCACCAGCAGGAGCCTGTTTGGTTTTGGTTTTGGTTTTGTTTGTTTTCGTTTGCAGCCTGGAAGAGCTCTGAACCCGTCTCATTGTGAGCACACATTTTTCACTTGCATGGAGCTGGGCCAGTCACTCTTGCACAAATGCTGAAGGACCGAGGTGCATCCACAGCGTGTGGGGCTCAGCCTGGCTCTGAGTGACTCCCGGAGCCTCTGCCGTGCCCAGATGTAACCTGCCTTGTCCTGGAGTGCTGCTCACAGGTCACATCTTGTGCGTAACACGAGGTGACAGCTCGAAGGAAGCAGGACATATCACTTATCCCAAATCAGCAGATTTGGGTTTTAAAGTTTATACTGAAAGTTTCCTTTAGAAATATCTCCTTTTCCCCCTCACTATTTTCATTTGTTAGTGAAAAATTTATGTGCTAGGGTCAGCAGTGTACTTGGCACATGTCTGTCCCAAGGAAAAGGATAAAGCAATTACACACGTGGCCTCTCAGCATGGAAAATACCAGATTACAGCCCAATTCCGACAAGACCACTGTGGCCATGTGGCCGTGTTCCTCTGAGTATTCCACCTTGTTTATGCTGAATTTACACTGCCTAGAGTCAGCACTAAAGCACTTGGGACGTGGCTAAGATTGAGGAGCATTCCAGGGGCACCAAACGTCTCAGTCTAAGGCAGGGTGTTGTGGCAGCCCTGGGGACACCCCACACTGCGGGGGAACGCATCCCTTCCACCGAGGAGGCGGACGCTGCCCTGCAAAGAGGGGACACCCCGCACTGAGGAGGGGACCCCACACTCCACCCTGAGGGGGCACACAGTGCCCTGCACTGCAGGGGACACCCCAGGTTGAGGGGACACCCCATGCTGAGGAGGGGACCCTGCCCCACGCTGAGGGGGACATAGGGYTCCGCACTGCGGGGACGCTCATGCAGAGAAGGGGACTCAGCATCGCCTGCTCCGCGCCCGATAAACACCCGATATTCTCTGTGCCTTCCCCTCAAAAACCCGCAGGGGGTGGCGGTGGGGGCGGCAGAGGGGTCCCGCGGCCATCCACGTGCGGGAATTTCTGGGGAATCCCAGGGAAATCCCAGAATTGGGGAATTGCCGGGAGACGCGGGACGGCTGCAATAACGCGAGCAGCCACGAGGTGCCGCTGTTGACGCAAAAAAGCCGCGGCCGGCCGGCCCCGATTTCCCATTTCCCGGGAATTTCCTGTCCCTCGGCCCCGATTTCCCATTTCCCGGGAATTTCCTGTCCCTTGGCCCCCATTTCCCATTTCTCAGAAATTTCCTGTCCCTCGGCCCCAATTTCCCATTTCCCGGGAATTTCCTGTCCCTCGGCCCCAATTTCCCATTT
>JACDOX010000469.1:101905-147490 GCA_014549065.1 Cardinalis cardinalis | reverse complement strand
CTCTTCCCTCCCCCGCCCTCTGAAGCTAGCTGAGGAGGCAGCAGACACCAGGGTGTCTCAGAGCTCCACAGGCCTTTCCAGCACAGAGAGTTTCCCCACTCCTGGTGCAGGAATTGTGAGGCAGAGCCGAAGCAGCGGCAGGAGCAGTAATGGGAGTAATGGGTAGTGCAGAGCTAACTGAGGTGCTGAGGGACTGTGACACTGCCTGACACTGATTGATTAAGAGGTTGAAGCTCTGACTGTGGCACTTGGCTGTTGAGAATAAAAGGAACTTTCACTTCTCCCTCGCACACATCCATCACGGGCAGACAGGCGTTGGCTGCTCCGTGATGACTGCAGCGCCTTTTGTGAGAGGGAGGCACGGGATGGATATTCAGCTCCTTCTGTGATCTGAAAAGCATTWTAATTCATCAGCTTTTCTGAAAGGATCTTCAAAGAAGAAACAGCACTCTTTGGTAGCACAGCTGGGTTTCAGCGTGTTCAGCATGGCAGCTATCAAAGACTCTCCTGGCTTGCCTGAGAACCTGGCTGGGGTTTGGGAGACAATGGCTGGGTGTTGTTCCCAGGAGGATGCAGGAGTGCCCAGGGCAGGACAGCCACCAGCACCCACCAAAATGCAGCACCTGGAACGCGTCTGCCAAGTCAAGAATATTCCAAAGCCCTGCCTTAAACAGAGAACAGGTATGGCTGCTATGAAGGGCATCTCTGTGGTTCCAGTTTGTGCATTACAGGGTGCTCTCACATTTCTGTACTGCCCTGTGTGTTCAKCTCCAAGTATTTTGGTTTCAGGAGTGACCCTGATGGCAGCTGTGTGATCCAGGGCCTGCGAAAGGCCCGTGATCACAGAATCCCAGACTGGTTTGGGCTGGAAGTGTTTTTAAACCTCCTCCTATTCCACCCCTGCCATGGGCAGGGACACCTCCCACCAGCCCCGGTGGCTCCAAGCCCTGTGCAACCTGGCCTTGGACACTTCTAGGGATGTGGCATCTTAAAAAAGATCCAAGTGAGCTCCCCTTGCTTTTGTCTTCTGCCTTTAGCCTTAGGGCACCCTCATGCCAGCAGCTCTTCCTGGGACACTCCTGTGGCCATGAGCTGTTGTGGGAAGATACCTGGAAATTTCATCAAGATGTCAAGCCCCAACACTGAGTCAACAGGAACAGGTCCATCCAAGGTGCTAGAAAATAAGGATTATCTTTAGGAATAATGACAATACCACAAATCTCTGAAGAGGTAATTGTCCTTAGGAAGACAATATTACAAAGTCATTCAAACTGCAATTTGAAAGTGTCACTTAATAGAGACGGCAAGTGTGAAAGCACAAAGACCAGCTCAGTTCCACCTTTAAAGCAGCAGATTATCAGATGAACCATTTGCTGCCTGGACTGGCTCATATGCAAGTGATTTGCTGAACCATTCCTCTCAGTGCTCTTGGCTTTGCCATGTAGAGCCGTGTTACAGTTTCCAGCACTGATCTCTCTTGCTCAGATCATAAAGCGACTCGGGGTTTTGTAAATTAGTTACACATTTCCCTCAGCTGCATTTAGCTCCAGTTTACTTTGATCTCTCTTGCTCAATCCCAGCTTTGGCCTACCTTCAAAAATAAAAAGAAGAATTTACATTATGGTCCAATTAGGGCCCATTCAAACATTTGCCATTTTGAGAAGCTTATTTGCCTTTCCAGAAACAGCAAAATCTTCAACACAAATTTCAGGAGGATCTCATCCATCCAGGATGCTTCCAAACTCCATCAGCCTCCTCAGAGTGCTGTCCCAGCACCCCCGTAGGATGATGGCTACAGGAAAAAAGCTAATTAAGCCTACAGTCACCTGCAATGCCACTTGCTTGGTTCCCCACTTCATCCTCCTCAGCTCTGCTTTCTCCTCCACTTCCTGCCCCTTGTCCTGAGGTGTGCTCCAGCTCTGTCCCAAGTGCTCAGCCACTGTCACCCCCTGCTCTCAGCGCTCTAAAATGCCCTGGCTGCACCAGAGAGCACAGGATCTGCTCTGCAAGTGGAAATGGAAGCTCCCCAAAGTCAATCATTGCTTCATTCAGACCTTTGTGAGCCTCAGATAAAATACTGTACAAATGTCAACGTCGACTGTCAGCATTTGAACAATTCTTTGCCAGGGGTTTTTTTGTACTGACCCACCCAAACAGGTGCCAGGAGCTTTGATTATTCCCCAGACACATAAGGGGCTCTAGTTCTCTGAAAGATGAGCATAACTTTTTTATATTCTTGAGCAAAACAGACTTCAAAAGCAAAATTAAGAGGCACCATTTGCTGTGTCCAAGTTAAAATGCAATAAATTTAACTTCCAAGTTAAAATGCAATAAACCCTCAGTGCCTGTCTGTCTGTACTCAGGGAAACACTAAGGGCTGTGAGCCTGGCACAGCTAATCCATTCAGAAAGTTGCACAGCTCTCTGCAGAAAGCTTTTTTGGAGTAGTCAATCAGTGCAGGCAGCTCGGATGCTTTCCTCTTCAAAGCACGCCAGCCTGTCGTGTAGGCTGGCTTTGTGCACAAGGAGAGTATTTTTAGCACTGCACTGAATGGTTTGACATTGAGAGAACTGAGGGACATTGTCGTGCTGCGAAAACTTGGATTGGTAATTCTTGTACTGAGGAYTTGCTGGGCCCAGAGAACAGCCTGGAAGCATTCATAGGCACTATAATTATTCCCATTTCTGCATCATGCACTCAAAAGAAGCTCCTGTTCTCTCATATCGTTGTCCAGTCTTCCCAGAGACTGCTAAAGTTTTCTTGTGGAGACATCCCTCCTCCCATTTCAGACTCGGGATTTAGGTAGACACAAGGTCAAGGATATTGGGGTGGATGCTGAGGAGTCTTCCCTGGGACTGGTGCTTTGGTAGATACAAAACACAAATAGAAGCCAATTTATTTGCAAATACAGCCCAGTTTCCCAGGGAATACAGAGCCAGGACAGCAGCTGCATCCATATGGCACTTACAGTCTCAGGATGATTTCATGATCAAAGGAGGTTTGCACAGAAAATCCCTCCCTTGGTCATTCCTGTTGCAGGAAACCAACCTTTGCTGCCACAGCATCCAACTTGATCTAGTTTGGGCAAGAACCTGCCTGAGATGTGGAGCACAGGAGGGCGTGGGCGGATGGTGCCACTGTCCCTGTGAGCAGCCCTTCCCTGAGCCACAGCCCCCTCACAGCAGTGGAAAGGACCGAGCAGGTGCCCCAGGAAAAAGCTGCAAACTGATGTCAGTACAGACTAGGAAGGAGAGACCAGGTAGATATGAACACCTACAACCACAAAACTGCATTTTCACATTCACTACAAAACTTTTTAGTCCTCACATTGACAGTCTGCCCTTGCCAGTGCTGAATTCTGTACTTAGTTAATTAGGAGACAAGAATTATCTATATAATATAAAACAGATCAGTGCCATTGCTTGCTATTACATGATGAAAACCTGCAGTCCTTAAACTATTCAAAGCAAAACATTCTTTATGTCTAACTGAAAAGTAGGATAATTAGTCAATATGCACAGCCTTTCATCAACCAGAAGTCTTAAATTATGACTGGTATTAATTGTATATAATTGAAATTATAAATTCCCCAAGATAAATCATATCTCACTTGTAAATCCTACAAATATTTTTCCCAACAATTATAAATAAGTTCTCATTCATAAGCATTTACAGATTAATTCAGAACTATGGATGTAATTTCTTTGCAAATGAAGCTCTGTCAATGTCAGTGCTATTCATCAATCTCTAGGCTCCATATTTTTTAATGAAGTCTAATAGGTTATGAATCAAGGCAAATTTTTATTGTTTGGTGTATAAGCCTTAAGAATCAGAAACAGGTTTTATAATGTAATTTCCCCAGAGATTATGTAACAAAAGTGATAAATTTACAGTTAGTACAGCAATGGTTTTGACAGCTATGACTTTTTCCCCAGAAGAAAGTAATTTGAATTTAGATTAAGACACATCACTGTATCTTTCCTTATAAACTGTTGGATTAAGTTTCCTGATCGCTCTGTGTGCACATTTGACTGAGTGAGCCAAAATGTGAAAATTAAAAATGTAGGAAGGGAGCAGCTTCCRCATTCCATTGACCTTTATATTAGTTAAGCATTTGAATTTTAATATATGTGTGATACATACTTTAATTAAAGTGTAAATCAGAACTCTTGACTTGCTCAGATTTGTGAGCCGTGTATCAGCAAAGCTCCATTCAACCTTTCCAACAGCAGCTCCTTCGTGGCAGCAGCACTGCTGCTGCAGGACACACCAGAGCTGAGAGCAAAAGCACCCACAGGCTAAAGGTGAGAACTTCTGGCCAGTTATCTTTGGCTTTAATTTAAATTTGAATATGAAGGCAATCAGAGGAAAATATTAGAGAGAGAAAATAATTCAAGCTGGCTGCTCAAATTAGTAGAGACAGAGGAGCATAAAAGTCTCTTTCTACTTATACCTAATAATTTTATAGGACACCCTGTCTGAATTATCCCCCAGACAAACACAGGATCACCGAATCATCAAGGTCAGAAAGGACATTTAGGATCATTAAATCCAACCAGCAGCCCAGCAGCACCACCCTGTTCACCACTGAACTGTGTCCCCAGGTGCCACATCCACACGTGGTTAGAGACACTTCCAGGGGTGGGGACTCCCCCACTGCCCTGGCACCTGGTCCCATGCTTTACCATGCTCTCCATGAAGAAATTTGGATAAGCACATCCGTGTGAAGAGTTTACACAGCTCTCRGTGCTGTGAGTGTATTGGGGTAACAGGGGGTCTGCTGGCTTCCCTCCTGCTGTGGAAGGGAACTCCTGCTTTCAATGCCATTCCAGTTTCCTTTTTTTTWAATTCCATTTTCTTCAATACCATTCCATTTCCCTGTTCAGAAAAAAAGGAACAAAAACCCTAAAAATAACCCGCACCCTACTCCTCCCTTCCCAAACCAAAAAACACTCCCTCAGCACAAACTCCTGTGCTGGAGTTGGAGGATGTGATGCTCAGAAACCTGCCCTATGTACATGTTTTATGGAAGTGGAACACAACAAGCACATCTTTCACAAATAATCACTCTGGAGGATGCTAAAAAAAATAATAGTTCCTCAGATTGGCTGTTGATTTATTTTACAGTGAGTTGTGTGTTTAAGGTAGCTGAAATACATTCATCACAATTGCCATTACTCAGTCCAGCATGTCATACTGCACAGTTCCCAAAGGTGCTAAAAACTGTCCCTCTGGTGGAAGAAATCTTTTCTGAATTTCCTTTGACTTTCATTAGATCACTCACACAAATAAGTGAGTTCCACAACACCAGTTTGGATGGAAGACTTCCAGCAAGTTGTTTTCTTGTTTGGATCACACTTCTCAAGGGGGCAGCAAGTGTTCCCCAGGGGAGTTCACCCTGTGACCCTGCTGCTCCCAAAGGGGTGCAGGGCTCAGCCCCAGTCTGACAGCCCCAGGAGTGGCTGTGCTGTGTCTGGAAAGCAAGAGCACAACAGAAATGAATCCCTGGCTGGAAAATTGCTGCAAGTTTACTTTGCTCAGAAAGAAACCCTGAAGCTGTGAGGTCTGATGCTGGCTGTACTTTTATTCCCGTGTGAGGCAGCGGTACCCAGAATCTTTCTGACTCTTTGTGCTGATGAATGCAGTGTAGTGCTGTGAATTTTATCTGGGTTTAGATCAGCTGATGGTCCTCTTTAAAAAGAGACCTTCATCCTCTGAAGCCGAGGAACACTTCCTGCAAGGATTCATCACGAATGACAAAGGCTTTAACGGTGCTGTTGTCATTCTGGCCTATCTGTAACTCTTAGATGTTGTTTCCCCTGGCACCTTGTTATCTGAGAAGAGCAGGATGGTTTGGCTGCAGGCTGAGCCTCCCAGCCCCTCTGCTCCTGCCTCCTACCCTGACATGGGCACAGGGAAAGGACAAAAGTCCAGAGGGCAGAACTGGAGGAATGAAGGGAACACATGGAAATGAGAGGCTATCAGTAACTCTAGAGTTAAATAAACCACAGAATCCCAGAATGGTTTACTTGGAGGGACCTCAAAGCCCATCCAGTCCCACCCCCATGGGCAGGGGCACCTTTCACTGTCCCAGGGCACTCCAAGTGTCCAGCCTGGACTTGGGCACTGCCAGGGATCCAGGGGCAGCCACAGCTGCTCTGGGCACCCTGTGCCAGGGCCTCCCACTCTCAGAGTAGTTCTTCCCACAGGGAAAAATTTCTTCTTAAAATCTAATTTAAATCTACTCTCCTTCAGGTTGAGGCCATTCCACCTTGTCCTGTCCCTCCATCCTTGTCCCCAGTCCCTCTCCAGCTCTCCTGGAGCCCCTTCAGGCCCTGCCAGGGGCTCTGGGCTCTGCCTGCATCCTTCCCCTGTCCAGGTGAGCACCCCCAGCTCTCCCAGCCTGGCTCCAGAGCACAGGGGCTCAGCCTGGTGGCTCTAGGGAAAACTGGTGCCCTGCACTGCCCAACGTGTTGGGAAGGCGTTTGATCCCCCCTGTGCATGCTGGCTGAGAGTCTGCCTGGGGCTGCAGGTGTGGGATGGAGTTCCTGTGAAAGTGCTGTGGTAGGAGAACTGCTAATTAATTCAATACCAAAATACTTGCTTAGGTAGAAGGCTGCTTCTGAAACTCATGCAGATTGAAACAGCAAAGCTGCAGCTTCAGCACCACTCTGARGTTCGCAGTCCTCCCCTGAAAGACTCCAAAGATGTGAATCTTAGCAAGGCAGTGAGACAACTGCAAACCAGTTCCCCCTCAGCCATGTGTGGTGGGACCCCCATTCAGCCCTTGCAGCAGAGCTCCCACCCCTGTCCTCACAGCAAACCTATCTCTAAAACTGTCCTGAGGCCCATTCCTCTCCTCTGCCTCACTCAGAGCYCTCCAGATTCCCACTGCAGGGAGCAGAACTTCATTTCCCTTCACACATCTGAGGGGTAGAGAGCACACGTATCACTGCCCCAGGGGAATGTAAAATAAATTGAGGAACACTGGCATGCTCAAAGCCCTGGAACAGCTGCCATCAGTTTTATAGAACAGGTTTTGGTTTCCTCTGACAGCCTGACCTTGACCATCATCTTTGCCCTGAAGGCTCCTTTCCTTGGGCAGGTTGGTCCCTCCCCTGCTATTTCCTTCCCTCTCATCCTGCCCCATCTCCCTCCCAGCTGTGGCTGCCGTTTGTTCCTTCCCAGTTACCAAATCCAGTTTTGTCCTGGAAGAGGCTGAGAACACCCTGCTGCACCATCACCCCTCCAAGAGCTCACCCAAAGCAGGGAGTGTGGAGGCTTCCCAAGTGAGCTCTWCTTTCCCTGTGCTGCTGCAGGAGCACAGGCAATGTTTTAATGGGTTGTTATTCCTTCCATTTCAAACAGGGAGGGAGGAAACTCTGGAGCAGGGATGGTGCCCTGGGGTCCTGGTGATCCAGGGAAGCTCCTCTGAGCTGCACAGCACAACAGGCTGGGCCCAGAGGTGCCACAGGATCAACTCAAAGTGCTGAAACCCAGGAGACACTGAAGGCTTTTGTCAGTTCTCCACTTTACTCCCTATTGATGCTTCACCCAAAGATGAGCTCTTCAGAAGTTAATAGAAAACACYCAGCCAGCACTAAATTCTTCCTGCCAGTTTTTGATGAAGAAAATTCCTAAAGCTGTAATTTCAATCAATCTGTTAGGATATACATTTTTATTCTTTATTACTATTGCTTCTGCTTATATAGAAGACAAATAATGTAAGATTCAATTCCCTGAAACTCAAGTTTTGCAGAAACTCACTTAGTATCATCCCAATGTACAGCTTAAGTCAGGGCTTGAGTATTTCTCAGTACTTCTGCAAATAAATCATTAGATATGCACCCATCATTTACCAGCCCATCTCTGCCTGTCCTAATGAGCAACACATTGCATTTATCACCCCCTCTGTCATCATTTATCAYGGTGTAGTCCATTAAAATCCTTGAACAAACCTCTCCCCTGCACTGAGGAGCTGCAGGATTTGACCCACTTAAATTTAATAAGAGACAGATTCTTTCTGAAGTCTCTCTGATGTTAGTAATTCACATGGGTTTTTTTTTTTTTGATTAGGTATTATTGTCTGGCATTTAAGGCTCAGATAATAAAGTAGATTTATATTTATATTGTCTTATTATTTACTCATGTCTGTTACTTAAAACCTAATAACAAACAATGACATTTCTACTCAAGTACTTAAGATATCCATAATTTAAATTAGGATCTGGTGCAAATGACTGCTTATTCTGACTTGATGAATAAACAAACGTTCATCAGTAAAAGCAATGAAGACAGCAAATAAAAAATAAACCCTTGCTCTCTTTATCCTGCGTCACATGGCCAGGACATGCAGCAGTGCCTTGAAGGTGGGAAGATGCAGACATCAATATCAAGGATGGGAACGCAAGCTGGAAAGTCAAATCTGATATAACTTTGGACRTGAATATCTTGGGATACAAGCAAGACAAGATTTGAAGGAGGAGATAACATCTTTATTGCACATAGGGATAGAATGATAAAAAGAAATAAGCATTCAGGCTCAAAATGCTTTTTCAGTTTGCATGCTGTAAAGCTTGTCTGCTCTTCCAAGTATATCATTATGTCTCAGGAATGATATTATCTCTCCCTGCAGACTCGATGGTGCTTAAAATGTCAGCTCTTCTTGAAGATGTCTGCTTTGCACCTTCCATCTGTTCCCAAGGATGAAACTGCTGTCCATCTCTGCTTCCCACCTCTCCCACAGCAACATGGGAAAAGACAGAGGAGGGTTTCCAAATAAAATATGTTTTTTAGATTAATATTAACCTCATTTCCATACCTCAAACTGTTGGCAGAGACCACAGAGCATGGGTATTACATGCCTGCCATGTGAAATACTATTTATAGGAGCCAGCTCTCTGAGTAGGCACAAGAAAAAGTTACCAGTTGTTTCAGTGCAATGTGTGTACAGTAAAATTAGTCTGTAATCCTTAGGAAAAATCTTTTACTTGGAAGAAAAAAGAGTTAAGAAAAAAAAAGTTGGTGGGTGTAGCAAAATTAGTTTGAGTTCTTTCTAAAAAGAAATAAGAAAAAAATAAAGCAAACAGAAAATACTCTAAACTCATATTGTAGATGCTTAGGTAGTATTTATTTTATTAGAAGTGTACAAAAAACCAATCAGGCTTTTGTGCTCCTGTAGTGTGGATAAGGGATGGCATAATCCCCATTTCTGAGAGGGAAGAATGTCGCTATAGGACACAAATAAAACAATGCAGACACGCAGCTCTCCAAGGTAAAAAAGAGGGAAGTTTAATTTCTGACTCCAACATTTATAGATTTCCAGAAGTGCCAGTGGATTGGAGGATGAGAGTGCCACCTCTCCAAGGACACTGAACAAACCAACAGTTCATCAAATTTCTCCTCCTCCATAAAAGAATGCAAAACAATTAGTTATTTACGTAAAGTGTGTAAGAAAGTTCATTACAAGAACGTAAACATCAGAAGGCTTAGAAAAACTTAAAAAAACAGGGCAACAGAAGAAAGGCAGAGTTTAGCTGATTTGCCCAGTCACACCACATCCCTACCAGCACATGGAATCAATCCTCGCTCCTTTCCCAAGGAAGTGCCCATCCCACGGTCCTTTGGACAGAGCAGCCCCAGGCAGGGCCAAAGCCAAGCCAGCCCTCCCCGGGAATTCCCGCCATGGTTTTRCTGCGGGCAGAAGGGAGGGCTGGGTGGCCTTTGGGGCAGCTGTGACAGTGCAGAGCTGGGCTGTACACGTCATAAAAGGAGGAAGGTTTGGCCACAGGAGCCAGCGCCCGAGGAGAGCACAGGCAGGCAGCTGCAGTGGTGTCCCTGGGTCTCGGATGAAGGCCAGCACGATGCTGGGCACGGCGCTCGCTGCCCCCTGCACCAGGGCTGCCCCCAGGACGCTGAAGAAGGCGGCGAGCGGCTCCAAGGCCCGCGAGGCTGCGGGGCCCAGAGTCACCGAGCTGCTCACCGGGGCCGTGTCTGCCCCCAAGGAGCGCAAGGGGCTCTCCCTGGCCACGCTCAGGAAGGCTCTGGCTGCCAGCGGCTGCAACGAGGAGAAGAACAAGAGCCACATCAAGCCGGGGCCCAAGAGCCTCCTCAGCAGTGGCACCGTGGTGCCAACCAAGGGCATCGGGGCCTCTGGCTCTTCCAAGCTGAACAAGAAGCCAGGTGAGACAAAAGAAAAGGCAACAAAGAAAAAGACAGCTGCCAAGCCCAAAAAGCCAGCGGCCAAGAAGCCTGTTGGCCCTGCCAAGAAGCCCAAGAAAGTGGTGATGGTGAAGAAGAGACCCAAGAAGGCAAAGAAGCCGGCAGCCACAGCAGCCAAGAAAGCAGCCAAGAGTCTCAAGGGAGCCACACAGGCGGGCCACGCCAAGGAGGCAGCGAAGAGCCCAGCTAAGGTGAAAGCAGTGAAGCCCAAAGCAGCCAAGCCTAAGGCAGTCAAACCCAAAGCGGCCAAGGCAAAGAAGGCAGCGCCAAAAAAGAAGTAAGACAACTGTGAGAAATTGAGAGTCTACTCATTTAAATAAACCCTCTCATCTTAAATAATTTTTTGTCATTACAGTCCTCTAGTGATGCCCAGTTACCTAAACTGAAGGTACTGGTGTGGGACCTTGYCACTGGGGGCAGGGTGTGTGTATTCCCACAGACGCTGGTGTCCGATGGTAACAACCCTCTGCACCAGCTGGATGGTATTACGTCAAGGGTAAATGAATCGATTTGCACGATCGACTCTCCAACAGATGGAAACCCCAGACCTTTGGAATGACAACTCGCCTGTGACTTCACCTGGACCTCAAGAGTCAGACACTTTAAGGACATTACCAGCAAAAAGAAATGCTCCCTCGACAGTTTTAAATGTTACCTCTGATCGTTTTTAAGTCGGTTTGTTTCTTTGTAATGTTCAAGTTGTAAGTTTTAAGTAATTAGCCTGCAGCCTGCCAGCCGGCAACATTGTACCTTTGATAGCTCCAGGACATGATAGAAAAAAAATTGACAGGACACACCAATAGCTAGAAAGATTAGGTTTGTCAGTTTAGTGAAGAATTTCATTCTCCTTRTACTGTATTTGCTGTCCTTTCTGCAAAGGGGCCGTGCAGAGAGATAAACACAGCTTTTATATTAAAAACAGAAAAGGGGGAGCTGTGAGAGCATACAGCTGGACTGTGTGTGCCATAAAATGAGGAGGGGTTTGGAGAGCCAGCCCCTGACAAGAATGCAAGCAGGCAGCTGTTGGTCAGTGGGCTGGGTGGTAACCAGTCATAACCAACCAGGTTTGAACGTGGAGTATTTTGAATAGGATGTGTGAGAGCTGTGCAAACCAATAAAGTCTCTGCTGCACAAACCACGAGTGTTGTGCTGTCTCTCTGTCTCCCCCCATTGTGACAGCCAACAAGGCACCTTTTATACCCAAACCATTTTGCAGCTTTCTGCCAGGACGAGGTGGCCTTAAAGTGAGCACAGGTACAATTTACTTCCCCAGAAATCAATTTACACACTGCT
This sequence comes from Cardinalis cardinalis, assembly GCA_014549065.1. NCBI lineage: Eukaryota > Metazoa > Chordata > Aves > Passeriformes > Cardinalidae > Cardinalis > Cardinalis cardinalis. The sequence continues at coordinate 135,976 of JACDOX010000469.1, read as the reverse complement.
CAGGTGGTGCCTGGAGACCTCGGCATCCATGGAAAGGAGGAACAGGGATCAGTTTCCAGTTCTGGGCTGGCCTCTGTGCCAGCATGGCCACCACCCAAACACAGGGGACAGGTCCCAGACAAACACCTGCACTCCCAGGGGAGACCCCAGGCCTCCTGCCAGGCACAGGTGGGGCAGTCCAGCCTTTGTCTCCTTGTCCGTGTGCGCTCACAGCCATGTGCCAGCCACGCTCGCACAGGCGGCACCAGCACCATCCACCCACTCTGCTGGCTCCTTCCTCAGCATCGTGCCAGCCTGTTCCACAGCCCCGGAGCCAGCCTGCTCCCCCGTCAGAGCCCTGCTCCCAGAAACTCAGAAAAATCCCTCCCTTCTGTTCCTGCCAGCCTCCAGCCGGGGTGAGTTCTGCTTGGCTCCATCTTTGAGCTGCCGTCATGCCACACTGCCAGGACTTCACCTGAGCCCAGGACCCATCCCACTAAGAGCCCGGCCTGAGCTGCATCCCCTGGTCCACAGCACTTACAGACAGTGGGATGTGATTCCAGACAGGGAGCTCCTAAAATGGAGCTTTTCAACCCTTCCTGAGGAGGCCTCTGAGGCCTCGTTTGTCACAGTGTCCCACATGGGGCCCTGTGGGCGTGGGGGACGGCTCAGCCCTGCTGTGGGTGTTGCATTGCTGTGAGTGTGCACTGTCCCTGCTGTGGGTGTGCACTGTCCCTGCTGTGGGTGTGCATTGCTGTGAGTGTGCACTGTCCCTGCTGTGGGTGTGCATTGCTGTGGGTGTGCATTGCCCGTGCTGAGGGTGTGCATTGCTGTGGGTGTGCATTGCCCCTGCTGTGGGTGTGCATTGCTGTGAATGTGCATTGCTATGGGTGTGCATTGTCCCTGCTGTGGGTGTGCATTGCCCCTGCTGTGAGTGTGCATTGCTGTGAGTGTGCATTGCTGTGGGTGTGCATTGCTATGGGTGTGCATTGCCCCTGCTGTGTGTGTGCATTGCCCCTGCTGTGGGTGTGCATTGCTCCAGGCTGTGTCTGGAAAACGTGGCCATGGCAGAGGGCGTGGAAATGCCTGGAGGTGTGCTACTTCCCTGAGGGGTACTAATTAAAAGTACATTATGAACCCATTCCGTCTATTGGTGTAGAGTCCTTAAAGTTTTGCACCATTAAGGCCAGTTTCAATCATTTATTGTGCCTGCCAGCATTAGCTGACAGCAGGGCTGGGATCACTGAAGCCCATTCTGTTGTTGCTTTTACCAATTGCATTTAAAAGAATGTCTTAATTTTTCCATCTGTGACCCTCCCCTCCATTTTCCCCTTCCCCCCACTTTGTTTCCCTTTGTGTGTGGTTCCCATATTCATGGTGGTCCTCTCTGGCAAACTAACAATGATCAGGTGAACAATCCCAGGGAGCAATTTGTCTACCCCTGCCATCCTTCCACACACCAAGGAAATCCAAGGTCATCTAACCTGTTCCCAGGTGTTTCTGCTTTTCCCCTTTTTGAAGTAGAAATACTGCATTACTTTCATCCCTGTTATGAGTTTGTTGATGTCAGAAGTAACATCAGATGTGATTTTGCCCTGTGCTTTCTCAGGATATCCATAGGGAATATTGTTCATACATGAAAAAGCAGGTCACAGACATACTAAACCCAACTGAAATTGAGTCAGGTCTTCAAAACAGACTTCCTCCATATCCAAAGTAAAACACTGAGCTATCTTGAATCATTGAGGCTACTAAATGCCACCTTCTCTTCCAATAAACACATACCAACAATTTCAGACACTTTTCCCCTTTTGTTCCAAGTCAAGGAGTTGTTTGTTGTTTCCAAGACCGTCCTTCATTACAAGAATGCAGGACAGTAGCAATTTCCCCAGGAAGCTCATAAAAATCCTTATTGAGTATATTCCAGTAAATTATTCTCAGGAATAAAAAGCAAATTAGAGCACCCACCTTCCATATTTCTCAGAGTATTTACGTGTATTATGGATCTTGAGAAGATTAAATGCCACTGGGTAAGCAAGGAGACTTTTACTGCAAGAAACCCCAAGCTTTGTTTAAAATAAGTTATCTTTGACCTCAGCATCCAGTTATAAAGGGAGGATTACCAAAGACACCAGTGTTTCTGTGAAGATGGTGTTCGTGAGACAGCATTCAGCCTATCCAACACCTTCCCTCCTGTGGCAGTGACCATGCCAGCCCCAGTTTTCCCAGGAATTCCAGCCCTCCCAGCGACTGCGGCGAGCTCCTGGCCCTTTGCCACCCAGCCCGGGATATTCTTGGCAGCAGTGATAAGGGCACTTGTTCCAAATAAGGAGAAATCTAGAAACTGGTTTGTCTCCAAGCAAATCCACCAAAGCRCATGGGGCCGGACACAGGTGGGGGGAAAAACACCCACAAAAAACCCAAATGAAGCAAAAGTGAACTTCTGACTGTCTGTCTCACCAGCCCCAGCCAAATCTCATTAGAGAGCCACAATGATGAAATACATTGACAGTAAGTGCAACAGACTTGATGAAAGACCTTAAAATGTTTATGCTAATCCAAAGTTTCATTTTCACGTTCCACACAAGCTTTCCAAACAAGAACAGTGCCAGAAAGCATGGAAGAACAATCTTAATTTTTACCTTTCTAAAAAAATTCCAAACAAAATATCAAGCAAAAAACTCAAGCACCAAATCCCCAGTTTTCCATATTTTTTTCTCACCACCTGCATATTTTGCTGGACAGGTGAAAAAAAAAGGCTTTCCTCAGTTTGTTTGTGAGAAAAACCTGTGTTGGAGCTATGAGCTCGTTCAGAGTCTGGAGGAACAAYGTGGAGCTGCTGGTGCCTGATTTACACCATGGAGGAACCACCCCAGTAACTCCACAGTTACYCCCCACGTACCAGGGAGGCACCCCTGTGCACAGGCTGAATAACTCATGCATCTGAAAACAAAAGAAAAACCCCAAGAAAGCTCCAGTCCCAGTTCTACTCCAAATCCATTATTTAGTCTGACTGCCCTYGCTCTATTTCCTCCACTTTGATCAACTAATGACCAAGAAAAGCAATTACCAGCATAAGGAAAATATATTCTTGGTATCTTTGAACTGCTGTGGCAAGTGTAAATGCATTCCTTTTGTGAGAACAGAGGAAATATTTCTTCAGTGGTTAAGATGAGAAATGAGGGGGAAACAAGTAGGAGGAGGTAGGGGAGAGACTATTATTTTATTAACTAATGAGATCAGCATTGAAAGAAAACGAGCCTGCAAATCTCTGCATTATTGATTGTGCAGATGTGGCTGTAATGTACAGCAGAGATGATGAAACACTGGGATGTGCATTTGGAAATGGCTTGTCCTGCCTGGACAGGGGAGTACAACAACCTACAAAACAACTGAGTTATTGTCATGGGGGGAGGGATAAATACACCACTGACAGGTTTGGGAAAATGGCGCGTGCAGGTAACAACTGCTCCTGAAGCCTGTTCTTCAAAGTCTTCCAATGCCAGAACATGACAGAGAACAAATCCTTCTGCCATTTCTCTGGTTTTTGTGTATTTCCATGAACATCTCCGCTGCCACTGTGCCAGTCAGCTGCAGCACCACCAAACAGGCCAGAATAAACCCAAGGAGCTCTGCAATAAYAATGGGCCCATAACTGAACCTCTCCAGCACCAGCTGTGGCTGGGCCAGCACCACCAGAGCAGTGCCCCTGCCCTGCCCCAGACTGTTCCCTGCGGGGGGGATGATGCTGAAGGACAGAAACTGAAAACCCCATTACCCTCTCAAAAACGAAGACATGGGAGCAAATATTTAACATTAAACTCTACATTTCTACAAACACTCCAAGAAAGAACAAAACATAATGCCTTAAAAAATAAAAAACAAAGAGTGGAATTTGTGGAAATACAAATCATCCTTTATTAATGATTTCCCAGGGCACTCATTCAACAACACACCCTGGAATCCCAAAGGTACAGAGCAGCTGCCTTCCAAACCCGCAAGGCTGCAGTTTAAAGCCATGGTGTAGTTTAGAATAATATCATTGCTCAGGATCTGGCCTGGCAGCTCAGAGGCTCAGCAGGGCAGTGAACTCCTCATGCTGGTGCAGGCCCTCAGGCATCAAGAAGGGTGGATGTTTCTCTTTCTGACCTGTGCTCTTTTAAAGGAGAGAGAAGTGATGAAACAAAGATCTCCTGGCAGTGGGGTAAAAAGCAGGAGAACCTAGAGGAAGCAGCTGCAGAAARGACAGGCTGCAAATGGAATTCTGAGAGAAAGAGGTGGAGATTGTTGGGGGTTAAAGGTACCAAAGTTACCAAATAAACTGAGAACTCCTGGATTTCCAAGGGTGGGGAGGCTGGGAAGTGAGGATGGTGAGAGCTTTCAGAGTCCTGAGAAGGTCACACTTCATGGAAAACCAACTCTGCACCACCTGCCAGGGGACTTGGACTGCCCAGGTGAGGTGCAGATGATATGCTCAACACACCCAGGCAGAGCTGTGAACACCCACAGCCTCCCTCTCCCTCAAAGCAGTAAAAATAAGGAAAACCTCCAAAAGTCCAACCACCAACACCCAAACTGCTCCAGCACCCCCTCCCCGCAGGGGTCAAGGCTGGCTGAAGGCTGGGGAGCCTCACATTGCATTCTGGCAGCTCTGACTCTGCCTCTTGGCTTTGGTGTCCTCCCACTCTGGAGGCCTGGCCTTCACCCTCCTCTGAGCACTTCATTTACTAGTGCAAACATATGTTTTTGAGAGAAAATTCAGGTACTTACATGGAGTAATCACGTTTTTAATGGCCTTCATCATTATTTATGTCAGCATCTTCCAGATGTGATTCAGGCAACGATAGCAGCACATGTCATTTGTGTGTCTGTTCTTGTCCCCAGGGGAAAATTAAGTTATGATTAAAGCTGTGCCTTCACCCAGCCCATCCACTTCAATGGAGCTCTGCATCAACAGCTGCTTGGAACCCGTGGAAAACTCTTTCTTGAGAATATTAAGTTTTTTCCTCAGCAAGCATTATTTTCAAGGTGACTGAGGTTAGGGTTTTTGTTGTTTGTTTGCAGAGCTCCTGCAGTTAGCAGGAGGTGCTGGTGGCACCCAGCACAGCCCAGCACAGCTGCAGGTTTGTGGCACCTGAGAACAAACTGAGCCTCAGCCCTCAGCCACCAGCACCACCTCTGGTGTCTGCTGTGGGAAATCCCTGGGAGAGGGGAACCAGCACCAGTGGGATTTGTTCAGCCTCCACGTTCCATGGTTCACTCAGACTCCAGCAATGGCAGTGTACCACCTCAGGTGTCCTTCATCAAAGATTATCAGCTTTTTTCCCATACTGAAAGTATTCCACATACATGTTCCTCCTGGCTATCAGTGCTGGGGAGGACCTGTCCCCTTCTGTGGTGCATCTGGCTGCAGCCAGTAACTCTGCAATCAGAGTCAGCCAAAATCCCTCCCTGGAGTGGAGCCCAGTGGAGCCTGTGCTGCTGTCAGGGGCCCTCACTGACAGAGAGAAAGGCATCTCCTCCCTCCCATTCCCTCAGGGCATTCATGTCTCCTTTTTGGATGCATTTTCCTTACATTGGCTCAACTGGTGTTGCTAATATGTTTCACAACTCCTTTCTAGTAATGGTGGCACAGAGGAGAGTTCAGTGCTCTGCATACTGGACTATTGTTCTTGAATAAAATTAGGTTTTACATCTGTCCCCTCCACCCTTCCCCAGAAAGGACAGCATTCCACACTTGTTCTACTGGGAGAAGCTCTGATTCCTTCAGATGGCCCTTTCCATAATCAGTGTTTCTCTTCAGAAACTCAGCATTTCCTCAGGAGGTTGAGTGCTTGAGTTACAGACTATTAGCAATGAACCAAATCTCATGAACCTTGCACAGAACTAATCTAACTTCCCTTCTCACACATTCTGGGCTCACTAACCGGACCCTGGGTCACCTGTAAGCACAAGGCATCTCACCTGAGACCAATTCTTCACCCAGAGTGAGCCTGGGGTTTGTATCCCATGGGGCAGTGAGATCAGAGACCCTTCTGCTGCAGCCAGGCCCAGCATCACCAGCTCAGCCCCTCCAGCCCACTACCACGGCACCATCCCATGTTCCAAACATCCTGCTGTGCATTGATGCACTGAACACAATCCTTGGCTGCCACACAAGAACTCACTGCTTACAAAGGCTCTCATCCCACCCCTCCGGTCACAGCGTGTAGGGCAGGCACCACAATGGCATCCTCTTCCTCTCCAGCCCCTGCTAAAAAGGGAAAATTGACTGCAGATGTTGTCATTTTTAACCCCAAACTAACAGGAGCCTCAGCTTATGGGAAGAGAACATGCAAGACAAAGAACTGTGCTTTAGAAGACAAGAGGCTCAAGTTTGTGACTTCAGCTTCACATCACTGAAACCAGRTATAATTAAATCCTGCTCTTCTAGCAGCCACTTCAAAATGAGTGTCTCTGTAATGCAGAGAACACTGGAAGTATGAAGACACTTTTTATTTGACCTCAAAATCTATTTTTACTCCACAATCCTAATTCTCCACAGCTGGAACTTTCTCTTTCCCCTGGCATGGGTGGGAGCATTGGAAAGACAAAGGCAACAAAAGGCAAATGAATGGGAAAACCATCTCCCCAGGTCTGAGGCAGGTCTGCAGAAGGACACAGAGGAACACAAAAGGACAATGTGTGTGTGCCCCCCCTGGCCAGGGCCTACCAAAGGTGTGCCAGGGGCTGCCCAAGGGAACAGGGCTGAAGAGGGCTCAGCCCTGCCCTCACTCTCCAAGATGCCCTCAGCTGACAGAGGCACTGGGACCTTTGCACAGGAGGCTCTCACGCTCTGAAGTTGAGGAGATATTGCAGAATGGCCCTTATTACAACTTTTTGCTATAAAACCTGTCTGAAATTTATTCCTCTCCTGAATCTGATATAATTGATATAACTGACTAACTGGTACAGAGAAATAACAGAGAATGAAAGTCTAGTTGGGGTATCTTGGAAGAAATGTAAAACTTTGGGCCCATTAACAGCTCCCTGCCCTGCTCTGGTCCCCCAGTGTGAGGAGAAGGAGCGAGGCCTAGGCTGAGCCATCCAAGGCCTTTCCCTGCACCAGGCTCACACAGGAATGCTGGCACAGGCTGCCAGCACCTGCAGTGACCCACAGACATGTATTTACACACAAAGAGATTGTAAACCACTTCCWCCCTGCTCCACAAAGGGAACAATTTAAAATACGAGGTAAAAACATCCCTCTCACTTGTGTTCTGCTATTTCAACTCTGTTATGTACATTCCAGTCCAAATAAAACCTGATGCTTCTTTCTGGAATAGAACCACTCAAATTTCCAGCAAGCACACAGAGGAGCATTTCTTCTTCTTTCCAACGGCTCATTTGATCTTGCTCAGTCTCTGGGATCACTGGATCTCCCAAGGAATACAACAGCAGAGTGCAGAGAGGTCAGATTTTATCGAGGCAGGAGCAAGTAAAGCTGAGCAGAGCAGAGCAGGCCTTGCTCAGGCAGGTCACAGCAAGGCCATTTCCATCCTGGGGAACACACCAATGATCTGAGTTTTCACACATACAGAACAGATGCCCCAAGTCAGCTGTAATTCTTTATGAGGTTTGCAGCTGCTGTCTTCCTCATGAGTTTATCAGCTTGCACAGCTCTTGTGTAGCTGCTCTTAATTCACCTCAACCAGGCAAGGGGTGGGGGGGCCACAAAAGAGCAAAGGGAATAAATGAAACCTACTCAAAAGAAAAGAAAAAGAAATACAGCCCAGGCCTGAACTCTTTCCACTGAGACCTCCTGTGCACATAAACACCCCAACAGGTTACCCAGCCAAATAAAGGGAAAGAGCATTCCTGGAAATGGGGACTGGCCTCTGGGAGCTGGACCAGTTAAAGGAGACCAAAATTCCAGTTGAAGGCCACTTACACTGCTCAAGCTCAGCCACAGGCACTGCCCCAGGGCAGAGCTAAGGGTGCAGTGCTGGCTGCTCCTGCTCCCCCTTGAGCTGACAGCGAGAACTCTTTGGGCTGGAAAGAGGTTAAACCCTCCTCTGGTTAATCTGGAAGCAGAAGAATGTGAAGTTATCTCCTGAAATCCTTCCCCTCTTTTTGACCTGCACTAAGCAACACTTTCTAACCTTTCCCAACTACAGATGAAGACACTCTTCTTCCTAGCAGAGCATTTTCCTTCTAATAGTATGCAAAGCCTTCCCTAAAACTTTCTTCCTCAATTACCTGTCTAGAAAATGAAGAGCTGGTGCTAAGAACTGCCAGATCCTTAATATGATTGACTGTGGCTGGTTTTAGTCAGCAAAAGGTCTCCCAGTAACAAATGACTTGTCCATTTGTGTCTGACAAGAAGCACAGTCGAGGCCTCGGTATCGTTTGTGCTCAATCAAATCCTAATGCTGATGGAAAACTCTGGGTTTTGGTGACTCCTGACGTGCCCCAGTGGGGCTTGGAGAAATGTGTCACCCCTGAACGTGTGCAGGATGGATCTGGAAGGCCTGGAGCTGTAAGATACGAATTAACTGGAATGACAAATTGCACAAGGCTGTGTTTCTCAGCTGGCACTTCCCTGTTACATGCTTACAAAACTGTTAACTATGGAAAACAAAAGATGGATGGAAGATCTTTTACTAAATGGTTTTTATAGGAAAAAARCAAAGAGAAGTTTGATGTAGGCAAGCTCACAGCTAGGCCTTGTTTTACAGCTGGGGAACGTAAATAAATTTTCGCTGCTAATGGGATTTTCTCAAATACAGAAAGATTTCCCCTTCATTTTAAGGACGTCCAAATTAAAGGAGTGACTCGAAGTGGTAGAGACTGACCTGGGGATACAGTGAATACCTCTCACCATACAGGTGATGCTTACAAGATTTTTAGATACAATTTTCACAAYGTAATAAAATTGTTCAATGTGGCATAAAAACGTGTTAGATTTAGTTTCTCAATTTCTTTTTGTGTACACATCAATCAAAATAAGATCAACTGTAGAAAAGAAAAGGATTTTGTTTTGTCAAGAAAGGTTGGACCCTTGAGGTCCCATCCAACCTGGGAATCTAGGATTATTAAACTGAAGAGAAATAAACCTCCATATCTTGTAGCTATGTTTTTCCTTTAAAAAATGAATATATTGCAGAATAATTACAGCTGAAACAAAGGAAGCTCAGAAAATTGCAACACTGGAGCTTTTTAGGGAAGAAAAAAAAAAAAACCCAGCCAAAAAGAAGTTCTGATATTCATTTCTAAGTTCTAATAAATACTTCAATTATATTATGCTTTGCCAGATTGGGCCTCTAACTTTGGACTTCATCCAGTTCCCTGAAGAACCAGAGGAAATCAAGCTCAAAACTTTGGTTGTGCTCTTTTCTAAATGGCAAAATACAACCCACCAACTTCACTGGCATTTTTCATTTGGCAACACCACTGGAGGCATTTTCCTGAAGTAGAGAAGCAAATCCCTTTTTTGTCTATTTAAAACTGCAAGTTATTGCTCAGGGATGTGCTCAAGCTTTTAAACAAGGAGCAGTAATTATTACTTCATTATTTCCATTTGGACATTCCTTTAAGAATTACAAAGCTTCACATCTGCACTTACATATTATAGAGTGAGGAACACAGGAACACCAACACTTTCAAAGACAACTACTAAAAATGGCAATGTGAGCTTTTACCTGAAAGTGTAACATTCTGGTAAGGCCTTGGTCTTGCAAATATTCAGCACATGAGCATTCCTACTAAAGCAAGACTCATCCATAGGCTTTTTCACTGGTGGAGTTTCCTTTTATTTATATATATTTTAAGGCAACATATTATGAAAGTTGGAAGGAGGAAAATAATCTGGGAGCAGGAGGTGGGGTCCCCATCAGTGTCCATGGATGGCCTTGGACTCAGCACCTCAGCAGAGACACCCCAGTGAGGCCACTGGCCCGGCCAAACCAGAACTTTGTGTCCGAAAGAGAAATCATTCCATGTTTTTTTTCCCAGTACTCCCACACGAACACCTTCCCTCTCTAGTGCAATACCCTGCAGAAGTGACTACACCTAAAAATAATTGCTAAGAAAAGGTTCCAGCATTTATCAAAAGGTCTGTACTGCCTTTCTAACCCTTCCTTTGTTCGCTGGCAGATGCTGATGTACAGAATTGCATAGGAAAACAGAACATAAAAAGATAAAAATTAACTTAATTTACACAACCAATAAGAAAGTTTAAAGCAACGAAAGAAAAATAATATAAAGGCTAAATACATGAAATGCCAGTTCAACGGTATTAAGCTTTGGTAGAACAGTTAAAGAGCATAGCACCAATAAAATCCAACGTCAGCAAAGGCTTCAGTAGGCATGAGCTGTGATGAAAATGTAGATTTTGGCAAGAAACGTGGTGTAGGTTCCCTGGCGCCAGAGTTTCATTTCCACGTCCAGCAGGAAGTCTTTGGGCTCGCTGACCTGGCGCTGCAGGTAGACGATGCCGGTGTAGGCGTTGAGGCGGCGCGTGCTGAAGAATCCCTCCTCGTTACCCCGGGTGATGGTGAGCGCGATGCTGTCCCCGGCGTAGGCGGGCGAGGGCCCGATGCGGAAGATGTGCGCGGGCACCACGATGTTGGTCTGGAAGTTGAGCTGGTAGTAGGTGATGCGCACCGGCGTGTTCTGGCACTCCAGGTAGTTGAAGCAGCTGATGCGCTCACACCTCCTGGGGAAAGAGGAGAGAGGCACCTTCAGCGGCCAGGGAACAGCAGGGAGAACCATGAAAACCTGGGGGCATTGCCAAGGATCGGACTGATTGATGCCTTAGGATTTCAGCTTTTCTATTTTTCATTCATTTGTAATCCTGCAGTTCTTTAGTGTATAACTCTAAACTGCACACAGAATGTCAGCTGCAGCTTTCCCAGTTTGGGCAGACACAACAATCTCTCTCCGGGCCTGGCAGTCAAGGACACCTCACTGCCTCAGGCCCCAGAGATGGAAAAAAAAGTGAGTTTGGGGGGAGCAAACTTGGGGTCAATTACTTCACTACCAGAAGCTGTAACTGGAAGATTAACCCCCAATATGCAAATGGACCAAAGTTATAAAAGTATAAAAACCTGTGACCTGTGACTACATGTTTTGGGTGTAGGGTTTTTTCTGCCCTAAATGCACCTGAAGGCCCTTCAATAAATATAACAGCTTTTTATTCTCTTAATTGTGTCTGGCCTCTGTTTTTAGGTAGTCCCATCAGGACAAACAGCATTCCCAAACCTCACTGTGTGATCAGCAGCTGCTTGTTCTGCCCTGCCAGTGCCCAGGACACCTCTGGGTGTGCAGCTGAGAGCAGCACAACCCGAGGCACAGATCACAGCCTGGGGAGGGCGTGGGGAAGCTCCACAGGAACAGCCAAGCCAGGCTGAATGGCACAGAGCCGGCACGGGGAGCCAGGCGCTCATCACCGGCAGCGCTGGGGCACTGCTCCAAGAAAGTAACAATGAGACCCCTTGAAAAGGTACCTAAAACACAGGAGTGGGAAACAAACTCCTCAACTGGCAAAGCTGCTCAGTTCTGTAAGGCAGGCAAAGTATATTTTAAGCCATAAGCAACTAAATATGGGCTCCCAAAGCACTGGCAGCCACCGAGGCAGGAAATGGGCAGGGAGATTTTGAGGCTCCTGAGCCCCAGCTGCTGAGGAGCTGGGGATGTGCCATTCCCAGAATCCTGTGGCCTGGCAAGCTCAGTATCCTGCTCCCTTTCAACACTCCCCGAGGAACTGCAATGTGAGTATTAAGCAGGGAGCCCCAAACCCACTGTCAAAGTGGAGCACTGAGCAGCCTGGCTGCTCCTGCTCTGATACAAACAGCACAGAAGATCGTACTTTAAAACTTAATTATAAACAGAGACATTTTAGAGCTGCAAGGAGAGCTGCAGGCTCTGGTCTCTGCTGTTCCAGCAGCAGCTGGAGGGCAAATGGGCTCCAGGGCTTGAGAGAATGAAGGATAACCAGCACAAACGCTGCATGGGGAAGGTTTGTGAGCTCCAGGTACCAAAGCAGCTTCTCAGAGCTCGGAGCACCCACACTCACCCACAAACTAAGCACCACACAGCACCAGAGGCACTGGGCTGGCTCTGGTGCTGCCCCAAGGCCATACTCACATGTCAGACACCTTCCTGTAGTTGGAAGGGCACTCGAAGGACAGGCAGCGGAAGCTGCCCTGGATGTTGTAGCAAGTCTCTGCAGCTGAACAGTTGTGGCTTCCTATTGCACACTCATCAATATCTAAGAAGAAACAAGAAAAAGATGTTCTAAGTTCAAAAGTAAGAATGAATTCCTAGTATTTTTCAGGAATAAACAAACCCCACCAGGATATAATTAAGCCATGCTAAAAGACAACAGGACCTTCTCACTGACTTTTTGAGACTGGAGGAAGCTGGGCTGCGCCAGAAGAATGCATCTGTGCAGGAAGGTAGCTCTGGATTAAAGCAGAGCAACTAAAATAAATCTGGAGTTAAAGCAAGCAAAGGCAAAGTGGTCACTGCTGTTCTACAGGATCCAGGAGATGTGGAACATGGGAACTCAGAACAACCCTTCAGAACAAGGCACAGAGTTTAGAAAACCTAAATACAAGTATCTCCCCATGATGAGATGTTATTACAGAAGACATAATAAAGAGCACTTAAAAGCTGAAAGACACCAAAGAATAATGTGGCTACCTAAAAAACACATAGGCACAAGCCCAAGCCATGGGCCTGACAATGCTGGAAGCCAGATGCAGAGACAAGGATGCAGCCTGAGCAGGAAGCATTGGCAGAGCCCTGGCCGTCACACTGTGTACCCCCAAACGTCCAGACAATGCACGGAGGCTTTAAAATGAAACAAATTCCAACAGACAAGGCATGTGGACTCTATAGGGCCCTGCAGCTCTGCCAATTCTCACAGAGCAGAGACTCTTAGAGGGAAATCACAGCCTTCCACTCCCTCCATTCCCCTGGGATGAGAACTGATCTCACACACTGAACCGGCTGGTTTAAAAGTCTTGCAAAGAAAAGTATACAATAGGAAATAGGAGGGAATCAAAGTCAAGTAAATCCCTTGCTGGTTCTCAGCAGTGCCTGTAGGTGAAAAGAAAATTTCTTCCATATTGCAATCATTGTCATGAAAGCACTCCCTGTACCACTCTGGCTGCGCTGCAAAACACCACAGGCAGTTTCTGCAAAAAAGATCCATATGTTGAGCCACTACTCCATGAGATACAAGTCATCTTTTGAAAATAGGGTACAAGGAACATTCCACCAGTAACTCTTCAGAACTGGTCAGATGATGAGCAACTGGAGCCAGATCTTTAGCTGGGGGGAACCAACATCATCTCCCTGCACAGAGGAGCCAACAACAGAGCCAACATCAACCCAGCCTTCCTCTGATCCCATTTTCAGACACACCTCAGCATCTGCTCAAACTTGTACCTACAGACCTGCAGAGCTGCAAAAAGGGGATATATCCAGGGGACCTGCAGTTTTATAAAGGTGAACTTTATGTAAGAATTTAAGTGCATATGGATATTACTGCAATCATACTTAAAAACAACAATTGAAAATATTTTAAAATGTTTCTAAAGGATTTTAATTGTCATTTCATCTGCTTCACTGCTCCACAGTCAGCATTAACTATGCTCATGCTGCTCAGGATTTACACAGAGAAAATTCACTGCCATTAGCACTCAGAATTCAAGCACAGGAGATACATAACCAAATTCTTCATTACACGAAGGGTTCCTGAAAGAGCCAGGGCAGGAAATGCCTGGCAGTTGGTGTAAGGACTGCAGGAATGTGCAGAAGACTAAAGGTAATCAGATCCTCCATCAGGTTACACAGGCAGTGCATCGTTTGGAAAGGGGGATTCAGCTCAGAACCACACAGCTGCACACCAGATGAAAACCGCCCGACTCCCAGAAGACATCTCCACAATTCTGAGGAAAAGGGGTGTGTGAGGGCAGGGTACTTGTCATTTCACTAACATTTATTAATGCCAGCATGATTACGCTTAGATGACACTGTTGGATGGCCAAGTTTCAATTACAGCACCAACATTTAATTTCCCAGTTTTCTGGAGGAGAAATAAAGCAGCCACAGATTTCTACATCTGGCACCTCTAATACCCCTGATCACTGAGTGCTGTTCCAAGGTGCACACAGAGCTCACGTGAGTCATCAACTGCCTCAGTCTGAGGGATGAAGTGGGCTCCCTGGGAATTCATTGAAGCAATTAGCTCACACTGACAGCTGAGTTGCCACAGCACTTTCTTCTAGCACAGGAAAACTGACTTTGCAGATACCAATATTTGGCAACTTTGTTGAAGACTGACTTTGGAACAGTGACTGATACAAAACATGGGGGTTTGACTGAGCAGCTGTGATGGCTGAGCTCACTGCAAGGGTGTGAGTGGCCCAGTGCTCAGTGCTGTTACCTCTGCAGGTCCTGCCGTTGGCTGCCATGGTGTAGCCCTGCTCAGGACAGGCGCACTGGTAGCTGCCGGGGACGTTGACGCAGCGGAAGGTGCAGAGGATGCCGGCGCTCTGAGCACACTCGTCAATGTCTGTGCAAAGAACACAGTCACAGCCCCAGCCCACAGAACAAAACAAAAAACAAACAAACTAACAAAACACAGATCTGCAAAGGCAGGCTGCTGGACACCAGGAAACTCTCACCTGACACATTTATGATATATTGCTTAACATGAGCACAGCCATGGAGGTCTGGCATTGCTTTGGTGCTTTCTGAAATGCTGAACACCAGCCTGCTCCCAGAAATACTGGCTGCAAGCAGTACACACTCATGGGAAGGAATAATGAGGGTGGGGCATGTCTGAGTTTGAAGCACTGTCTCTCTCTGATGCCTCTGTAATTGACAGAATCATAGAATCACAGACTGGTTTAGGCTGGAAGGGAGCTTAAAGCTCATTCCACCCCCTGCCATGGGCAGGGACACCTTCCACAAGACCAGGCTGAACCTGGCATTGAACACTCCAGGGATGGGAAATCTCTCTGGTCAGCCTGTGCCAAGGCCTCACTCCCCTTTCAGCAATGAATTTTTCACCAGGCTTCCCTGTGCTAGGAAGGGTGTTGGCTTCTTCACCATTCCTTAAACAGAGACTCTCCAGTGTGTCAGTACTGGTAACTTCAGCTGAAGAGGTAAAAGCCTTCCTCTCCATTCTGATCACTCTGCTCCTCATTCACTACGAGCAGCAGTCAGAGCAAACCTTTGCTCAGCAGTGCAGGTGTTCATTGATGCAATACAGGTATATCTTCCCACCCGATTTCTTCAGTCAGCTCTGGCCCCATGAAACCATTTACAACAACCTCCCTGGCTGTGCAGCCCCACAGGTGTGCTCCACCCACTGAACTGCACTGTGCAGTAGCTGAGTGACCTTTTGCAGCTTCTGTGGCAGCTGTAGCTCACAACCACCCTCAGGCAGCACCTGCAGCATCAGGGGCTGCTGAGGGTCGGAGAGTTCTTCCTGCTACAGAGAATAAACACACGTCCCTGACCTGGTCAGGCAGCACCTTACCTTTACAGGAATGCCCATCTTCTGCCAGCTGGAAGCCTTGCCTGCAGTAGCACTGGTAGGAGCCATAAACATTGGCACACTCCTGGCTGCAGGGACTGTTATCACATTCATTCACATCTGCATCCAAAAACAAACACACAGAGATGGTCACAGGGCTTCAGAACAGTGTCTTCCACCCTTTCCTGCCCCTGAAAACCTTTACCTTCCAGTCACAGTGACTAAGGAAGGACTACTTTGTCCCTATTTTTTCTGCTCCCTCCCTAGGCAGAATGCCAAGAAGCTGGAGCATGTCTGTTGCACCTGAATTTCATTTCTCCATATGCCAGTGGAAATACACATACACATGCAGACATTTGTTTCAGACTTCATAGGTTTCAGTTGAATGAAATATGTAATTGTTGCCCTAAGAAAATCATGGAGAACTTAAAAATTTTCCATTCAATCCAAAGTAATTTTTTGTAAGTTTTGTCACTACCAAGTTTCATCTTTATCAAAATTTGAATGGTTTCCTGTTTTAACTTTGTTCTGCTCTCCTGTCATCTGAAAGGAAAGCAAAGAGTACATGGGGAAAGAAAGAAAAAGGAGAAACTTGCTGACACTCATCTGACAACTCCAGTGTTTGAGGAACGTTTGAAGGAGCTGGGACTGTTTAGACAGGAGAAGAGGAGGCTTAGAGGTGACCTTATTGCTCTCTACACCTTCCTGAAGGGAGGCTGTAGCCAGGTGGGGTTGGTCTCTTCCACCGGGCAGCACCGACAGAACCAGAGGACACAGGCTCAAGCTACGTCAGGGAAGGTACACGTTGGATATTAGGAAGAAAATTTTCACCAAAAGAAAAAAGCACTGGAACGCTCTTCCCAGGGAGGTGGTAGAATCACTATCTCTGGATGTGTTTAAAAAAAGACTGGACACAGCACTTGGTGGTATAGTCTAGCTGAGGTGCTAGGGCGCAGGTTGGACTCGATGATCTTAGAGGTCTCTTCCAACCTCATGATTCTGTGATTCTGTGATTCTCTGACTGTCTGCAAATCTGAGCATACAAAGGTCACTGCCTTTACATTTCACCTCAAGGCCTCCTCCTGAGTGCCCCAATCCCCCCAGCAGCTCGTTCCTCACGGAGGTGCGCGGTACCTTCGCAGTGCTTGCCGTCGTAGGAGAGGCGGAAGCCAGAGGAGCAGGTGCAGTGGTAGGAGCCGGGCGTGTTCTCACACGTGTGCTGGCACAGGCGCCCGGGGTAGTTCCAGCACTCGTTTATATCTGCCAGCAACAAGCAAACCCACAGTCAGCGGAGGGACACGAGCAAGCGAGGTGCAGGAGGGGAATTTTTAAAGTGTCAGAGGTTGTGGAGTCACTGCAGAGCGAGAAGTGCCGCAACCTCGGGTTGGAGGCTGTGAGACTCCGAGCTCTAATTGCTGCACGGCGGGACCAAAGACAAATGCTGTGTCATGGCTCTTGGGAGCACAGTGCTGGAACCTTCAGACAGACAAACTCCCACAGCAGCAGAAGCACAACCCACAGGGAAGGACTCTGCAGATGGTTTAAGTGACAACCTGCAGTTAAGGCAAGCCAAGGGCACCTGGCCCCAAATCCCAGCGGGGAGTGACAGAGCCCTGGATGTGCTGCACAGCCCAGCTCTGGAGGTGATGCCACCTTCTTCTGAGGCACTGCACAGCACAACGTGGACTGCAGTGGTGCTGAGCACTGCACAACACAGGCTGCAGTGGTGCTGAGCACGGCACACCTCAGACTGCAATGGTGCTGAGCATGGCACACCTCACACTGCAATGGTGCTGAGCACTGCCCACCTTGGACTGCAGTGGTGCTGAGCATGGCACATCTCACACTGCAGTGGTGCTGAGCACTGCACAACTCAGACTGCAGTGGTGCTGAGCACTGCACAACTCAGACTGCAGTGGTGCTGAGCTCTGCCTCGGGGCCCAGGCCCAGCCAGGGTTTGCTGCCAGCCCTCCGTGCCCCACGTACCGATGCAGCTGCGGCTGAAGGCGTCGTACTGATAGCCCGTCCTGCAGTCACAGCGATAGCCCCCGGGCAGGTTGTGGCACAGCTGCCCCTCTCCACACCGGTGCACCCCAGTCTGGCACTCGTCCACATCTGCAGAGCCAGAGAGGGCATCAGCATCAGTACAGTTTGCTTAAAACCAGCGTTTATAAAGAGACACAAAAAGGTCCATTAATGGCAGGGTTAGAAACTGGACAGGAGAAATACCACCAGCTTCTCCCTCCATGCTCTTCTAAGAGGCAGCTGAATCAACCCTGGGAAAGGCAGAGCCTTACCTTCAAAGCGAAAATGGTAACTGGACTTGCAATGGGGTTCTCCCAGTATATTCTGCATTTCACTGTAGACACACTTCGATTCTGATCAAACCATGACATTTAAACCCCCCATTTTGATGTTCTGCTATTCCATGACTCACACCAAGCCATTTAAAGCAAAACAAGAACCAGCCAGAAATTCTGCTCATCCCTTCAATTAAAGCAATTGCTATTTTCATCTCCACCTGCCCTCTCAGTCTGCTGCTGCTGTCTACCTTTTGCTCTTTCCCAATGTTGATTTTTTTCTTTTCTCAATCAGCTCCCATTTTCATATTCCCCACGGCCTCTCATCCAAAATCCAATACCAACAAATTAGTTGCTTCTCCACTCACACACATCATTTCCAATCTCATTCAAACATCCTTGGAGGAAGATGAGAGTTTTCAATACAGGCTGATTTACAAGACTTGCAACATGACTAAATAGCTCATCAGCATGTAACAAATCCCTCTTACCATCTGCAACAAGAAGCATCAAAAAGTCTGATTAACCCTCAGAATTGTGTTTTTCTTCAAGTATTCCAAGCTCTGCCACTTCCTAAGACAACATATCCTGATTTTTTCCTATTGTTCACATCTTCAACTACTTTTACAACCCAAATCCCTGTTCATGTAATTGTGGAACCTCGTCCAACTGGGACTCCTGCTTCAGATGCATTTGCAGAGGGCTTTGGCCACAAGCCATGGCAGGCAGGGCACTGAGGGGAGGGGCACCTGACCAGGCCACGTGGGAAGAGTAGGGTCATGGGAATTAGTCTTAGTATGTATTAGTATGC
Source organism: Cardinalis cardinalis (assembly GCA_014549065.1). Classification (NCBI taxonomy): domain Eukaryota; kingdom Metazoa; phylum Chordata; class Aves; order Passeriformes; family Cardinalidae; genus Cardinalis; species Cardinalis cardinalis. The sequence goes on along the minus strand of JACDOX010000469.1, from coordinate 117,354 downwards.
TAATATACTAGTGTTAGTATTAGTATGCTAACAGGACTATCCTATATTTGGTCAAGTTTCCAGTTCTTGTTTCCAGTTGGCTCATGCCTAGTTCACGTAAGGTCAGGTTCTGAGCTCACCTTTGTGATTGCACCTGTGTTCCTGTACCTGTCTGCATTTGCCCTGCCCAGGGATCTTTGGAATCTAGCCTCTGTAACCTGCACCATGTTTTGTTATTTTGCTTATTACAGTTTGTATATTCTGGCCATTCCACTGTTCCCATTTCTCATTTATTAGCAGCTCCTCCTGGCCGAGCTCACAGTGAGCTTCTAAGCCCATCTGTAATAATCATCAGGATGGATCTCTAAGGCTGGAAATTCACCATACTGCCCTATTTGAATTCATGAATTTGAGCAGTGAATCATTTCAGAGGGCTCCTGGGCAGTTCTCCATCAAACAAGAGCCTTGGAGAGGCTGCACCCACACAGTCCCTGCTGCACCGGGGTCAGGGATGGCAGGGAGTGCCCCTCCCCATGCAGGAACTCCTGACAGGAACTGAGATTTCTGCTGGAACACTGAGTTACCAGTTTTCTTTTAATCAGAGGTAGCAGCAAAAACAAGGAAGTCTCTAATGCAGATAAATTGTAAACTAGCAGCTTTATTTGTAATAATTCATGTGTGCAACCATTTTGCTAGTTTGTCCAAAATTCTGCATGCCATTACATTCAGATTAAATTCGTTCTAGGGCATTACACCATCAGAACTGTGCTACATTTCACACTTACAGCAGTTTTCAGCTAAATCTGAGGCAGGTTTTTAATAACTCATTTGCTAAATCAGAAAATCTGAGCATTTTAAAGACAGATGAATTCTCTAAACAGAGGAGATGACCCTACAAGTGTTGTTCTGCTGAAGAAACACGTGCAGATGATGTTTTTACTACTGTGAAATGAATAAATCTGATTCAGTGATCTAATTAGCTATTGTAATGCCTCACAGACACTAGTCTTTATCACAGAGAGAGGAAATTAGGACCATATGCTTTTCTTCTTTCTTCTCTGTGCTCTCTGCCTACTTAAAAAAGCCATTCAAAAAAACACGAAACAACACAGGCCAGCAGTAGGGACAGAGTGCACAAAGCAAAGACAGAGAATTCATTAATTAACATCAATTATCTTTTCCCAAAATGAAGCTAGAGAAGCCTCCTTATGGCTGCTCCTGAAGAGCCTTTAGAGTGCTGTAAAGCAGAGACTGAAGGCCATCAGGAATCACAATGCATTGTGTTATCTCACTGTGCTCTAGAGCAGAGATGCTGGAGGATTAATGGCACTTTCCTCCTCTCTCCTGGATTTACACACAGTAACATTTTTTTTTAGGAACAGCTGGGGAGAAAGCTGCATTCTTTCTGTCCCATCAATTTGAAATTTAGGAACGTAACTTCCCCCAGCTTTTACAGAATCACAGAATCATTAAGGATGGAAAGGGCCTCCAAGATCACCAAGCCCAGCTGTTGATCCAGCACCACCATGTTCAACACTAAGCCGTGTCCCCAAGTGCCACATCCACACGGGTTTTGGCCACGTCCAGGGATGGGGACTGCACCCTTGCCCTGGTTTGCAGAGCATGCAGGGCAAAGGCTGCTGGCACTGCAGCCAGGACAGCTGTGCTGCCCAGGGCTGACTGCTGCCTTGTGGGAGGAACGGCATTCAGGGAGCCTCTGGCATGGTGGTCACCTGAAAACAACCTCGGGCTAACCACAGCCAGGCGGTGCAACCACACCCAGCCCAGGTGGCCTGGCTGAGAAAGGACTGATCAGAAGCAGCTGCAGAACTGTGTCTGCACAGAACTGACAGGGACAGGACTTTGGAGCTTCTTTTTGTAAGAACTGAAATATCCCAGGCTGTAACAGGACAGCAAAGAACACTGCATTGCTTTGCCCTGAACTTACAAAACACAGTATTTGGAAGCTTTCTCAATTTCCTCAGWTGCACACATAACCTGTTCCTTCCAAATCTGCTACTTCCAAATCTTCTCCACCTTTCCACTGGCCACACATGGTCTGGATAGTCCAGGGGACAAATGAGAGGAGGCAGTGGATAATGAAGAGCAAACAGGTGAATGCAGAAATATCTGTGGAAATGGGGTCTAGCTGTACCACTGGTGTGCACTACAAGCTGCTAACCATGGCCAAATTAATGGCTCTCAACACAGTTCCCACCCACCTGCAGCACCACAAAGCACATTTTGTTAATCTGCCATCCTTCCTTTATTCCAGGGGAAGGTGGGCAAAGATCACTGGGATATCACCACTAAGCAAACTGCTGCTTTGTTATTTCTTTTTTTCTTTTCCCCCACTGTCATTTCAGGATTTCCTATTTTATGTAACCTGGAACACGGGGAATCGGAGAACACCCAGGCAGCCTTGCCTTGGGACCAGGGACTGAGCTTCCCAGCCCTTGGTGCCTCATGTGCTCATTTACAAACAAATGCTAACAAGCACTGAAATCTGCTATTCTGAGTCAGTAACTCCCTAAATACACTGGAACAAACACAAATCAGGATCAAGCTGCATGCCAGCCTATATGAATATTTCATATACTCATTCTCCTCAGAACTTTTTTCACACAGTGAGAATTTATCCTAAACACCCTCACAAGTGGATGTAATGGGGAACACCATGTACAGAACATCCCTACAAAGAAAATCCACTTGGTGCTAGTCTTGTGAGCCCCCAAAACCAGTATGCCTTGTTTACTGCAGATCACATCACTTCCAGGGAGGTACTACAAAAACCGCCTAGGCATTGTGGTCTTGACTGATGAGTTTAAAATGTATTAAAACCCACTGTCTCCAGAGTGGAAGTCAGTGAAATCTGCAGCCAAAACCAGTTGCCGAGCATACCAAGAGAAACTCCATGGAGCAATGAGACATCGGGATCCTGCAGCACAAACAAACCCCAGAGCTGCAGGGACAGCAAATTCCCACTCCTCAAACACATGGAGGAATCTGGAAGTAGCTCCAAACATCTCTTCAGAAATGACACAGACGTTTCCCCTGGGAGAGCCCCCCCAGCCCCAGGCTGCCCTCACCAACGCAGCGCGTGCCCTCCTCGTTGGAGTGGTACCCTCTGCTGCAGCTCAGCGTGTTCCTCTGGCACGTGTAGGAGCCCACCGTGTTGATGCAGTTGAATCCTGGCTTGCAGGGCTCAGGGAGAGACGTGCACTCATTGATATCTGGTGAAGAATATGAACAGAGCAGTGAGAGGTGCTGTGTAACCCATCTGGTCTGCTCTCTTCCAACTGTCACTTCTTTTTCTTCACTTCACTTTCTCGTGCTACAAAGGTAAGGCCAATGAAGGTCTGCTGTGGGGACAGCTCCAAATTCAACATGCAAGTATGGGCAGCAGCATTAAGCTCACAGCAGGGTTTACAGAAATCTCCAGCTCCAAGGGGTCAGTGCACAGCTCCCAAGAGGCCCAGGACCTGCAGCACAGGGCACAGACCCTGCTGCTCACACTCACCCACACAGTTGCCCTCGGGGTCTTGCAGGAAGCCATCCATGCAGCGCTGCTTTGACTCACAGTAGAAGGAGCCCTCTGTGTTCTGACAAACAAAGTTCACCTTGCAGCTGTGAGTTCCTCTCTGGCACTCATCGATATCTGCTCAGCACACAAAACACCATACTGGGGTGAGCTCAGCTCTACCTTTCAGTGGCCTTCATGGCCAGCTAACCTCCAGAAAGGAAATTAGGAGGCATTATTTCAACACACACATGTTACCAATGGGAAATCTGAGGGTTAAGTGTGTGTGCTCTTGGACATCACTTCAGGATTTGTCAGGTCCTGCAGCAAATTTGATTCAGGTCCCTACTGCTCTTGCAACCCACAAATACCAAAATATCTGCAGTTTTTTACAGGCTACTGTAAAACAGTTTGTAAATATAATAATCCTCTATAATCTAATTTCAAGACTAGAAAGTAAATTAGATTAGTAATAAATGTTAGAAATGCTCTAGAATCAGCCAACAGAACAAGGCATTCACAAAACAGCCTCTTCAAGTAAACCAAGCTTTATTTATGACAGCTGTTTATAAAGGGAGATTTCTGGTAATTTCTATTTTATGGCTTTATGTTCTACATCAAAAGCTAAGCTCTTTCCTTAGGCATCTCTTACTGCAGCTGTCAGGAAACTGTAAAACGTGTAAGTGTAAATAACAGTGGGTTTTGCCCTGAAGGCAGGGCACCTGTGTCCCTTGCACACTCCTGTGCTGCTGTGAGCACCGATGTTCCCCTCTTTGTTAGACACCTACAGGGACAGGGGGGATGAAGAATAACTTCTTAACCCATTCCAAATGGTTACATGTAAATGTAAATGTAAATAAATGCTGACAAGGATTCTGAACACAGGAAGGACGGGGCTGTCAGCCCCATGTTCCATTCAGGTGGGGAATTTTTGCTGGAATTGTCAGCAAACAGCATCAGCTGAGCCAGGCAGAGGAGCTAAGGGGGATTCCTCCATCAGGGAGATGTCAAATCCTAATTCAGAAGGTTTTATCCATGTTCTAAGTAATTTAGAATTATCCCTGGAAACCATTCCAAATGAGTGAACGTGCAGGAAGAGCCTGTAAAGCCCAACACCTCCATGATGAGCAGCCTTTTTTTGGCTGCAGCAAGACCAGAGTGCTCTGCAATCCTTTCCCCCTCAGTGTGAGAGCTCAGGACCTTTCCTTACCCACACACTCTCCATCCTTCAGCTCGTGGCCAGGCTGGCAGCTCAGCTCCTGCAGGCAGCGGAAGGAGCCCATGGTGTTGACACAGTGCTCTCTCCTCTGGCAGGTGTGTCTCTCTGTCACACACTCGTTGATGTCTGTGAGAAAGAGGGAACAAATCAGTGCCACAGGGTGCCAAGGGATCTCCCTCTTCCTGCTCCTCTGGAAGAAGCAGAGAGCTCAGATGAAGGACACTCAATACAGGCTTTGTTACAGGGCTCTGATGATGGAAGATGTGTTTAGTCCAGGCTCTTTACTTAGCACAGAGTGACTGAAGAGACACAAACCACAGGAGATTTCCTCCTCCTCCTCCTCCTCCCCTCTTCCCAAATGCCATGGGGATGGTGCAGGCACTGGGGACGGGGATGGACAGAACTGAGGAAAGGCAGGGTGGGCAGAGGATTGATGACCAGCTGGTGGTGAACTCCAGGGATGGGATGGGATCTCCTGGACAAGGGAATGAGAAAGGGATTAATGCCCCTTGTTCCTCTCCAGACCCCCAGAGCCCAGGCCACCGAGCAGCCCTGCTGCCTCAGGCCAGGCTGCCAGGGGCCTTGGGGTAGCACTGCCCAGGGACGGGAGCTGAGGCTGCCTGCTGAGCTGGGCCATGCTGACACCTGCTCCCTAAGGAATACAGCACTGGGACTGGATATGCAGGAACTCATGGAGAGGAACCCTGATAGCTCAATCAAGTCTGTAAATTTGTATTTAGAGCTTTAAAGAGATTTGATTTCAGCAAGTGGAGTAGTGAAAAAGTTCTTTTAAAGAAATCACTTGAACACAAGATTGCAGAGCATAGGGCAGGGAAGGAATATGAAACACCTTTAAAATGATATGTTTTGATAGGCTTGGATGAAATAATCTAAAATTCAGGTTTTGCTTATGTTAGTAATGAAAGCTAGAATAGCATGATGAGCAAATACTTAGAAGCAACAAAAAAGGGCAGAGACTGGGAAGAGAAATTTTCTTGCCAACCTCCAACAAAACCTCACACATTCCCAGTTCTATATAAAGCTAAGAATTGCTAGAGCTAACAAAAGCCAAATGTGACCGGCACCATTACCAGTCCTCTGGCTGCTCTGTGCATGAAGCTGTTTTCATATTACACAATAAAGAAAGTATTGTTTAAATCAGGTTTTCATTTTGGCTGTAGAACCTCATTCTCAGATAAGTACATCAATATATGACTTCCCCTATGGGGCACGAAAACAGGAAAAGCCATTCTAAAGGATTTTTGTATTTAAAAATGTGTCAAGCTGGTTTTCTAGCAAAGAAATGAGGAGAAGCACCAAAACCCTTCAGTTCTTGGTGGGTTTGGATAACTGATGATGTGCACTGAGTTTTGCAAGACCTGCATTAACTTGGTTACATTCCACTTCTCACTTATTCCTATTTTCCTTTTTGGTTTTTTTGCTCACTGTTTGCCATTGCCACTCTCCACATGCTCTGGGCTTGCTTTCCAAAGCAGCTGGTTATTCCACAGCAAGGTCCTGCCCATCACCTGGATCTCTTTCCACCTGTCCCACATGAAGTCTGAGCTCCTCCACTGAGGGGCAGGTCCTTGCCTGTCCCAAAGTTCCTGCAGGGTTATGTCCCCCTAATGCCTGTGTAGTTTCCCACTTTCTGCTAATTGGTATTATCACAATGGAGTAGAGTAAGAGTAATTTCACAAGTGATCTTGTGGGGGTAGCAAACTCCCTCCACATGCTGGGAGATGAATACAAGGTGCTGTGGTAGATCCCTCTCACCTACTTACACTTGGTTCTTTAAAAATTTTGATTTTTTAAAAATTTATTTTAGAGGAAACCAGCAATGGATGGCCACTTAACAGCACCCAAAGCACTGCAAGACTTTCTGCTGGCTGTACCACAGATCTGAGATTATCTGCTCTGGCAAACCACAAAAAGGCTCTCACATCAACAAACTGACAGCATCACACTGCAGCTCATGAGCTTGAGTCAGTGCAGCACCATGTCAAAAGAGAAAGTATGTTTCTGACATATGAACCAAAGAGGGTAGGAGGCATTCCATGTGATCAGCAGGTGGATATTGAGTAACAAGCATTAAAAAAAAGTTGTGATTTAGCAGAGAGAAAAAAAATCTAATAGGATTTCATGTTTTGTCTATAATTTTGATTCAATTTTTAAAACTCTGAGTGCTTGAGAAAATMTGCAGAATTAGCTGGAACATATCTGAGGAAATTAAAATTATGGAAACTGGTAGATTACAATGCAGTATTCTCATTTTCAATTGAGGTTTTGTGCACATGAGACACTGACAAGTCCTACAGCCTGACTCTGAGCTGGGCTGAGCTGCAAGGCTTAAACCCTGAGCCACGGCCAAGCAAAGTTCTGCTCTGTCTGTCCAGAGACAGGGCAGGAGCCTCTGGCTGTGCCATCAGGCCAGCTGCCAGCCCACCACAGTCCCCTGGCCAGTTTATCATGCAAACACGCCTGGTTTTGTTTATTTTTCTAAACAAATTCCTAAATCTGCCATAGAATCCAGCGTGCCCGTGACCTGTCTCCCTCCAGTCCTGGAGCCAACTCCCCAAGTCAGTGAGGTGCTTGACAGAGCACTGGGAATAACAGGAGTTCTGTTTTCAGCCTCAAACACAGCTAATTCCAACACTGGACCAGCTGTGGTATTCATCCAACCCAATTAAGGCTGCGAGGGAGGGTAAGATGATGTTTTCATTAAAAAACAGGGAAAAGAGGAAAATTAACTCAGTACTATACTGAAAACAAGTCACACAGTTATTTTTTGAGGAATCTACTCAGTCTCTGTGTGTGGCAGCAACATTCCTCACTCTATGTCAGCAAATCCCAGAATGAAATGCAATTATGTAATAACTCTTTTTTTTCCACAGAACTGTTGCTGAAAACAGCAACACACATACGATCCCTGAGCACATCTGTTGCACCCAAGAGCTGGCATTTCTGCCATCAGCATTTTACCTACTGCTATTTATTTCAATATGCACTTTGACATCAAAACCTCATTTTGATGCACCTTCTATTAAAAAAGTGAAATGCAGACTTTTCTTGTGCTGCATCTGCAGTTCCTCATTATTTTTTCCTCTCCAAATTGCCTCAGCTCTGTTGGCTTTATGGGACACATCTGTGCAATGCAGGCACTTTGTTATTTTGCAGCCACCCACCCTGTGGGTCCAGGAATAAAGAGACCATGTCCTGCTCCCTGTCAGGAGGGAACTGAGGTGGGAGTAGCAAAGACAGGAGCAGAGCTGTCAGTGTGCAGTGGGTGGTGGGAATGACTTTGCCTCAAAGTCACCAGAAAAGCAACACCCAGCCTGGCTCTTATCTCTGGAGAGCACAGAGCTTCTAGCCCAAAGGCATTTCAGTGTCTGCTCCCAAAGACACACAGAGGGGCTGGGTGAGAGCTGTCTTAACAGCTGGGGACTCCTCTCTGTGCATGGCTGGCTTTGGGGGAATCCTGGCTGTCTACTCCTGAATGCACCTGGAGTTATAATTCCCCACCTCTGGCTAAAGGGAACTCCACAGATCAAAGATTATCAGCTGCTTTGTGGCTGTGCAAAGATTGTTCCTCCTGTCCCTAAAATATGCAAAGAGTAACATCCTTAAACCAACAAGAATTTGCAAACTAATTACCAAAGGTTTTCTCCTGGTGTTTGAGACAGCTCAAGGTGGAGAGCAAGCTGTGAGGCTGGAAAAGGACACCCCAGGAGAACAAGGCAGTGAGCAAAACACAAACCACAGTGTATGCCTGTGGCTTTCCCCTTCGACTACAAAAGCAGGAAAAAATGTTAAACATGGCAAATGTTGGATGGGAGCTGGATGGGAGCAGGCAGCACTCACAAAAAGGGAAGTTTTTAGGTTCTTTAAAAGGATACCTGTAAAAACTGCCCTGCATTAGAGGAACACAGAAGTTTGGTGTTCAGTAAGGGAGAAGAGCTTCACAGATGAGAGTTGTGGCTTTGCTTTCATGAGTGGTGCCTGAGGTTTATCTGGTATCGGCCATAACCAAACTGTCCCGATGTCATGGGGCAGAAGGAGACCGTGAGACAAAGGAAGCACTTGGCACCTGCCACAGCAGCTCCTGCCAAGGCTGCAGGCACAGGCACTGCTTCAGCTTCAGAACACTCCTGGGAGAGGTGAAAAAGGACAGATCCATCCTTCCTGCACCGTCCAGTGAAAACATCAGGGGGTTCAGCAGCAGGAGTCGRGAGCAGAGCTCGAGGAGGGGCCGCTCCTGGAGCTGCCAGCTCCTGAGCAGGAGTGTGGGGCCTGCAGTAGGCTCTGGGCACACCCTGGGCGCCTCCAGCACCAGCTTCAGCTCAGGCTGAGCTGGCTCATAAAGGCCTCTTTCCTTCCAGTGCTGCTCTCTCAGCCATTTCATTGGAATCAAATAATTTCATTAGTTTCCCATTCTTACCAGTACCTCTGATTTCAAAATAAATAATAATAACAACTAAAAAATAAAAATCCAGTGTCAACTATTTAAGGAACACTCAAAAGGTGGTAAATCACAGTTGTTCTCTGGATTCTGACACTGCAGAAATTTTCCTGCGCATTCCCAAATGCCACATGGTGCTTATTAACCAGATGGGATCACAGAGCTTTAAAGACAGGAACAAAACCAAAGCTGTGGTCGTCAGAAAAACAGTGTTACACATGTAGAGAGGAGGACGGGTGGAAGAGAGCTCTGCATTCACACAGGACACTACAGCCATGGGCACTGATGCTTTATGGATGACTGGAGGTCTCCAGGTGCTCCATTTTTCCAGGCAACGCTCCTGCTGCCTCCTAACCCAGCCTCTAGAAAAATACCCAAAAATCAAACTATTTCACATAAGCTGAGGTCCTGGCTGCTACAAGCAAACGAAATCCTCATAAATACACTTGTGAAAATTGATTGATTTCTTCCATGAAGTCAAACAGCAGGGATGATCCAGCAGAATTATGATGCATCTTTGACTTTTACACAAAGAAATTTATGCCAGAATCAACAAAGGACTCATATGAATTTTTAAATGCCCTCCCTTTGGAATGGATCTTTTCTAGTGCCCAGACTCACACGGATTCTTGAGCTGTACTTCTGAAGTTCTGCTGTTTGGTGGTGTCTAGAACTTGGCAGCATTGAACTGTGCAGAGAGATCAGCTGCTCTGAGCCCTGAGCTCAGCCTGCAGCCAGCAGAGCTGCTGTGCTTCCCACCCTGGGGGCTCGGGGCTCCTGCTCAACGTTAGCTGCACCCTGAGACGGCTGGGGGAACACCAAACAGCACACAACTCATGGGGTGAAGGGAAATGGCGCATGTGTGATGTGTGTTTGTGCTGAGTGGCTCGGAGATGTCAGATGCAGGGATGGTGGGGAGGTGCTGCAGAGCATGGAGAGCTGTGATGCTGAGGGAGGGCGTGTGCCTCTCGTCTTACCAACACATTTCCTATGCCTGTTGAGAATAAAGCCCTCTGCACACATCCCACTGTGGCTGACACAGGAGAATGATCCCAGTGTGTTCTCACAAAACTGTCCGCTGGAACAAGCCTGAGCACCTGTGAGGCACTCATCCAAATCTACAGCAGCACGGGGCAGCCAAAAGGGAAAAACAGAACTCCATTAGAACAGTCCTGAAACGAAACAACATTGCTTTCACGCCGGGAATGCCGAGATGAAGTGTGCTGGAGCTCCCACATCAGCACCAGGCTGCAATACAAGCAGTGTTACACTGAAAATAGGGCTGGAATAAACACTCGGAGATCATTCAGTCCTTGATCACACTCCTGTAGTTTCATCATTCCAGAAAGAAATATCCTTAAAAACAGGCAGGCATTCACATAGAGACAGTGCACACTCCTTGAAAGAAACCTGTTACAGTGCACCACCACCCTTACCATCAGATCCTGGCTTCAACAGAGATTATAAATGTGTCTTGCCAATGTTTAAACTCACTGCTTCCACTGACAAATACAAATTTTTTCATTTCCTGTAGGAAAACGATTGCCTTGAATGCCCCTTTTGATGCTGACATTAATTAATCAGATTAGCTTCCACCACACTTGGGTAAGCAGTGCACTGTGAATATTTCATCTGGCGATATCAAAATCCCATTTTCTTCACAGACTGTCTGGAATTTTATGAAAATGATTTGTTATTCAATAAGATCTAAGATTAAGAGTGATGTGGATCATTTGCGAGCAATTCTGAGCATTGGGAGCTCCTGCTTGTATTTCACTGTTACTGCTCCCTTACTTAGAGATTTATAATTAAGGTATGTCACAGGACATGGCTTCGGACCCCCAAGCCCTCCCTGGGCAAACACATCCCTTGTGACTACTCAAGAACGTCCATTTCAATTGTCTGCAATGTGAATGGTGAGGATGCAGCTTTGGAATTCACAGCTCATCTCTGGGCAGGCCAGAGCTCCAGCAGCAAATGAACACCTGGAGCTGGCCCAGCTCCCATGGCATGTCCTGCCTCAGCTGTGAAGCCTCCCTGAGTTCAGGTTTCCAAGGCAAGAGGAACTAAAAGCAAACAGAGCAGATGCCAGGGCAGAGCTGTGCCCTGAGGGTGCCCAGGACAGCAAAGGCGTCCTGCTCGTCCTGCTCGCTGCTCCTGCTCCCAGCCAGAGTGCTGAGCGTCCACAGCTGTGCACACAGAGCCTGGGGAGGAACCTCAGTGCGAAGAGAAACCAGAAGGGCTGTAAAAAAGCCTGCAAGGTCAGAGGAAAGAATCACCAGCCCAGGCTTGCCTCCACCTCACCGGGTAACAGCCATGCTGTGCTTCAGGAGGTATCTGTGAGGCACAACTGGGATTCCTTCTGCCAAATGGTCCCTCTAATGGCACTGCAATTCCCTGCTCTGAAAATGAGGAACAGCCAGGGGTGTGAGATACACAAACATTTAACCATGGGGAGCCCAAAGCACTCACCTTCACAGGAAACCCCATCAGCCATGAGCGTGTAGCCAGCCATGCAGGAGCACACAGCATCTCCGTCCACGATGTTGCACAGGTGCTTGCAGGGGCCGTTATCTGCACAACACAAAATGTCACAGGGCATCCGGACGCGCAAACCCCCAGCACTGCTCACACCCTGCACTGCTCACACCCCCTGCACTGCTCACACCCTGCACTGCTCACACCCCCTGCACTGCTCACACCCTGCACTGTTCACACCCTGCACTGCTCACACTCCCTGCAGTGCTCTCATCCTGCACTGCTCACACCCCTTGCACTGCTCACACACCCCTGCACTGCTGCCCTGCCCACCCCAGCCTGAGGAGCAGTGTGGAACAACCCTGGAAGCAGAGAGCAGCCTCAGATTTCTCCCTCGGGTTTCCCCTGACAATTCCTCAGCCTTGTGCCACAGCAACAGGTTAAAGCTGTGCACTGAAATCAGACTGGAGGAGGGATGAGAGGAGTTTTATTCTGTCTCTAAACATTCCTCTGCAACTGACACCTCCAACGTACCTTTGCACTTGTCCTGCTCTTCCTGCAAGGACACCACGAGGATGGGCTGGGAGGGAGAAGCTACTGGAGGGATGGTGGCTTCAGCTTCCAGCCTGGTCATCTGTCCCCTGTCAGGATCTGCAAGGCAAGGGAGGATCAGGGACAGCACCATCCCCACCAGACACCCCAGAGCAAGGGCTGATCCCATTCATCCCACTCCATCATAGTTTGGAGAAGGAAACAAATATCATGGACACAGATCAGGGAGCCTGGCTGACAATAACTTCTGTAAAGTACTGCAATATCTGAATAAACGACAAAGTGCTGTTCTCATTTTTAAAACACTTGCTGTATTTTAAATACACTGCCTGTCTTTCATTCTGTATTTGATGGGAAAAAAACCAAGCTTTGACCTTATCCTGTCCATCCTATTTCAACACAGACAAACAACAAACATCTTTACAAGCACAGGGTACTTTGGAATGACTTTTGTACAGCCAAGTGGAAAACATGACAGCTGCTGTCTGCCACTAATATTTTCAACAGACAGAAATGTAAAAGGTATCAGGAAAAAAAGAGCTCTGTTACATCAATAAGAGTATCAGTATCATCAAAACAGAGGCCTAAATCCACAGGGCTAAACTGTCCCTTAAGAGGGATGTGTCCTGTCCCCCCTGAGTTCAGGAGTCACCTGGAGCAAAGTGTGATCCCCAAAACAGTGACAACCTTAAATGACTAAGGGTGACTGCAGTGCACGTTTGGGGTGTGGGAAGAGTGATTTCCTTAAACAAATGAAGTCAGCACAGACACATGACAGGCTGTGGAACAGAGACAAACAAAATTCACCTGCTTGGGGCACAGCCTGAATGGTTTCCCCAGGAATGCCTGAGATGGGCACAGACACACAGGGACAAGGAGAAGTGGAAGGGCCACTGTGCCACATGTGGTTCAGCCAAGCAAAGCCACTGAGGTTCCCAATGCCCTCCCTGACCCTCCCTCAGCCTGGCACAGCAAGGGCAGCACCAGCCCTCCCTGCCCCGGCCCTGCCATGCACCTCTGAGGTCCCACGGGTGTGCCCTGCCCCTGCCACAATCCTATTCCCCAGGTGAGCTCTGCGAACCCCTCTGCACCCCTGGGCACAGCCCTGAGCAGCACAGCCCTGCAGGGCTGCAGGAACACGACTTCCCAGATCACAAGATGTGATTCCACCCAGAGCCTCAGCAGAGAGAGGCACTGCTGGGAGAAGAACAGCAAAGCAAAGCAAAACCATAAATACGCTCCAGGTGAGCAATGAGGCCAAATTCTGCAGTGCTAAAATAAGAACTTCTCTTTGCCTCTTCTGGATTAGGTTCCTTTCCCAGAATTTTAATATAAGCAGAGCAGACAGCTGCCACAGGAACAGTCAAATACATTCTTGAGGTAACACCACATTGAGAAGGATGACATACAGAATGCTCATTGTTTGGCTTGGGCAGAGGATGAGAAGCCTGAGGAGTTCTGTCATTGGATGGAAACACTGCTTTTGCTTGTTAAATAACAGAAAGCACTTGTAACTAATATGAGGTTTCAACTTTCTGGGTTATCTGACTTGAAATTGTGCCATAGGAGAACTCCACACATCAAAACAATTACAACACAAGTGACTTTCTTTCCCAGATTTCCACCACACTAGACAAATTTGGAGTTTGTTATCACTGAAGGATGTTAATGATTTTAGATCAAAATCAAAGCTCAGGAAGCAATGCTGTCTGTCTGAACTAAGTTTATCTAAACTTATCTAAAGAAAACCTAACTGTGAAATACAAAATTACTCTTAGAAGAACAGGTATTTCTTAAAAAACCTTTACAAATACCCTTCTGAAAAGTGCAAACACTCTTGATTTGAACATATGAAACACCACCCTTATCCCATACCACCAAACACAAAAATAAGGTGTAACTGAGTGTCCTAAATTACCATTTTTCTTTATATTTTACAATTTCTACAGAACATATCCATGCATCAACACCCATTAAAAAAGAGAAACTGCAGAGAAACTAAAGAAAAGCTTGGCTGATGAGTGCAGGTATAAAGATACTGCCCTTCATGTCCCTTTTCTCACCTGGAGAGCAGCTGGTGCCATCCTCCTGCAGGGTGAACTCGGGGAAACAGGAGCACTTGTAGGAGCCCACGGTGTTGATGCACAGGTGCTGGCAGAGCTCCCCCCCGTAGAGCAGACACTCATCCAGGTCATCTCCGGGCAGGTTATTGGAGAGCTCAGCCTCACTGCCGATGGACAACGCTTCATGGTGATCCTCCCTCTCTGAAACTACAGCAGAACAGGTCTGACAGCTGCTCTGGCCTTGGCACTGGACACAACAGGGTGGGTGGGCACAAAATGCCAGGGAAAGTCAGATCTACCCAGAACAGTTACTGCAAGGATGAGAACAGAGGAACCCATCCTGGAGATAACACCATTGTGCTGGAGGGCCACCTCCTCCTTCCCTGGGGCTGCAGGGACAGATTTTACAGAGCCACTGAGAAACAGTCACAGGGGAGGTCACAAGCTGACCTTCCACATCACTGCCAGCCCCATTCCCACTGGCATTTGAACTAAGGCACTGTGCTGAGCCCCAGCTGAAACTGGCCCCACACTGAATTCCAAATTTCAGGAGGAGTTATCCAATTGGTTTGGAAACTTTCCAACATCTCAATTTGTTGGCTTCTCCTATATTAGCATCAGCAGCAGCCTGGGAGCCACTGAGCAGTGGCATGGCTGTCCTTCCTACTGCCTTTAAACACCGGCCAGAGCTGGAGCACCACCTGCTTCCATTCCTGACCAAGTCTGACAAGGCTTTCTGTGACATTAAAATTAATCCTTAAGTGAGTTTCTCCGTCAGCTCTTCTTGAACACACAGTGCCAAAGCTCCTCGCTCAGTGAGGTCTCAGGTATATTTAGGGATGAGACTCTTTGCTTTCTCCAACCTGCCTTAGGAACAAGGCAATCTGTGCTAGATCTGAGAGGAGAGCAGCTGTGTCCCCAGTGCCCTGCTGCCTCCAGCAGCTCGCTGAAGGCCCGTGCGAGGCAGAGCCCTCAGTGACAGAAGGACACTCACCCTTCTCGGGGGTCACCGTGGGCACGGGCTCAGGATGCCGTCTGATCTCGGGGTGCACGAAGTGATCCCCCCCTTCACAGCAGGACAGCATCACGTGGCTGCAGGGGTAGCCCAGGTTGATGTTGGACTCGCAGCTCTTCCCCTCACTCCTCAGGCGCAGGCCCAGGCCGCAGCAATCACAGCAT
>JACDOX010000469.1:83267-96627 GCA_014549065.1 Cardinalis cardinalis | reverse complement strand
AGCCCAGGGCACTGTCACACAGCCCAGGGCCAGGGCTCTGTCACACACCCCTGCAAATGTCCCAGTGCCACCTCAACTACCCCACTTGGAACACCTAAACATGTGCAGAGAACTATCCTGGCAGAACAGGAACTATTTTTTCAATGAGTATCTACTTTGTATGTATCCCCTGGATCCCTGGCAGTGTCCAAGGCCAGGCTGGGCMGGGCTTTTCAAGCAGCCTGGGATAGTGGAAGSTGTCCCTGCCCATGGCAGGGGGTGGAACGGGATGAGCTTCGAGTCCTTCCAACCCAAACCACACCGGGATTTTACAATCTTTGGGTATGAGCTGAGCTGGAGCAGACTCCTGGGAGCTGCAGGAATTGCAGGGTTCCAGCACAGGTAGTGCCCTGGGGCTGGAGAGGGGCAGGGTCACCAGCCCTGCTCACTGGCACAGCTCCCAGTGGCAGCAGCAAGATTTTGTCCTTGCTTTCCAGGCTCTGAGGCCACATACCCGAATACTTTTTTACATAAAACGTTTTCTTTAGGTGTAATATTTATGGGCAGGCTTAAATCTTTAAAATAGGGACACAACTGAAATTGTGCAAGTAAGACAACTGAACGCCTGATCTCTTATTCCTTTTAATCCCAGTAGGTTCACAGGGACTGAAACATTTAGGATCTGGCTTTTTCATCTACAGCCAGCCTCAGATGTGCAGGTGCAACTCATTCATGTACTGGATTGGCACCTACTCAAGCCGAGGCTGGGATTTTTAATCTGCCTTTACTTCACAGCCAGTTGGTATGTGTCAGTTATGTCAGCCAGATCCCAGCAGGAAGGATTTCAATCTCCCAGTAACTTCAGAAAGGTGCAACGATACTAGATTTGATAAAAGGGATTATGCCAAAGTTTTTCAACGCTCTAAATGACAGGATCAGTCTTTGAAAATGTGAGTCTGGAGTGGGTTTGTCTCCATCTCCCCAGGGGCTGCTCCAGGCTCACGGGCAGGGAAAGGGATGAACTGCAGCTGGTCCAGGTTACCCTGCACCCATCCCTGTCCTCCTGCTGTGCACAGGGAACCTGGCTCCCTCTCAGAGCAGGTGCTGCTGGCACCAGCAGCACGATCAGGGTATGGTCCCACTCCAGCAGAACCAAGGGCACTCAGAGAGCAGTGAACACATCCTGTAACACACGGATAACCACTGCACTCAGCACTGCCCAGCTCTGCCCTCCCACTGAACTGCAATCCACAGATGGGCAGAAAACGCGGAATAAAAATCTGTGTTCTGCTCATGGGAGAGACAAAAGGACACCTTAAAAAGCTTTCGTGCAGATTAGATTTTGGGCAAATGGAGGGGGAAATCCTGGCTTCTAATTAGCCATGAATATTGCCAGTCCACACATAATTCAGACAATGAATGACATGGTTTCCAGTCTCCTGGACATCCCATGAAGTACATTTGATTTCTTTTCAAGGGCTACCCTTTATGCTTACCGAAAATGTTCAGTTTTACCTTACGTACCTGCAAATATCACCATCCATGCCACTTACAGGGATTTCTGTGCACTCCCCGTTGTCTATAGCCCACTGCTGGCCAGCTCCACAGCAGCTCTCAATCAACTCCTTTGTGGAACCTGTACAAAGCATACACACAGATTTTTTTAGATTATTTTGTATGGAATGAATATGGTTTAACTCTACTTCTTAATTGAGAAAATCTTAAAAATAACAATTGTTCAGGGTGAGGTTTTTCCCTTTATTTCCACATTTTGTTTGGTTATAAGGAAAAAAAAATAAAGAGACAACTGATACCTAAAACATCTTGACATAACTGATTACCTGGTGATGTCCTTCAGAGGGGAACAGCAGAAGGAAATTAAGACTTTTAAATGTTATAAATTACATAAATGGTTTGAAGGACATTCTGTATTTGACAACTCTGAGCAAAATCCTTGAAAAATCATGCTTGGCCACTTGACGCAAGTTGATTTAGTCATTATGCTGCTGTAACAGTGCTCTCACTAACCAGGCTGGGTTAGCATAGAGTGCCCCAGCCTGACATGGTTCAGCTGGCTTAAAAATACAGTGAAAAGGGTCTGGGAGCTGTAACTCAGACTGTTACACTGGCACTAAGATGCAGTAAGAGAGATGGACTTGGAGAATGCTGCTCTGGCTCCCACGTTTGATCCTGTGGATTTACCCAAGATGTAAACGCGCAGTTGCAGTGAAATGGGATTTGCTGGATCGTCTGCACCTACTGCACAGACTTGGGGCACTTGGTTCTCTCAAAGCCTTGGGGCAGGAACAGCGCCAACCAGACCTGCAGGTGCAGGGGGTTAATGACCAAAGCCATTTGTGTCCCCCCACCCTGSCCAGCTCCTGCTCACACACCGGGGCAGGGGCACCACAACAATCTGCACACGAGGCTATGCAATGCTCTCATTTAATACAACACATTCACAGCCTTAAAATATACTTGACTCCTGAGAGCTCTGTTAGGTGTAAGAGTTGCTCTGTGACATTGGAGGGTTGATCTATGCAGTTAAACTGGCAGGAAATATATCCAGCACCAAATAATTACAACACATTGCTATAAAACAGTGAAATTTTAACATAGTTCTAATTCACTCCGTCGGTAGAAACTCCATTCATTTTACCAAGTGCTGAAATACATTTGTTGCTCTTGCTGGAACATTAGAATAGAGCAGAATTTAACTATCTACATTGCAGTAATCTACATGATTTATAATTCAACTAAAAGCGAGTTACTCATTCCTCACTGAAGATTCAATATCAGCTTGCTCTACTGAAGTGCCATACTGTTAAACAGTCATATTTGCAAAATATATTGCCTTTGCTGTGATCTTATGAATAATTAAACCCAGAATGAAGTTATCATAAAATAAACAAACTACTGCTTTTTATCTTCATCAGGAATTTAAAAGAACCTGGAATAACTCATAGTAGGACTCACAGACATTAGCATAGATTTATGATATTTTAATTCTCCATTAGGGAGAACAAATATATACAACTAAATACATGCACAGGACTGGGGATCACAGAGCTTCTATGCTGGGTAGAGATTTTCAGCTCTGTGTCTAACAGACTTTGAAATACAAAAACATTCAAACAGAGCTTTGTTTATTTGGGGCTTCCACGATATTAGCAGATTTAGAAGCAGATTTGCATCTGCTTATGGAAAACAAAGTAATTTTGTTTGAGAACTCTGTAATCCCGGTTTGTTTTTTTATATTTACTGTGTGAATCTTTAACGACAAAGTCATTTCACAACCCATCTGCTAATAGATAATTTGCTATTTATAGATGTCTTCACTAAGGAAAAAGAAGTGAAGGCTGCACTAGAAAACAGCAGCAATTTCCTCACTTGTTTGCAATTCAGAAACTCACCTCCTGCAATTATCACTCTGCATCAGTCTAGAGACATGAAGTACAGAACATTTTGGCCTAATGTCAAAAACTGGTGTATTGTCTTTTAAAGACACTTAGAAGTTAATTCAAATATTTTAAATAACACTTTTCCCTCGAAGAATTTTAACCCTTCCCTGCCTGTGCTTTGAAGTTGTCTCAGGGCCTGATCCAACCCCGAGCAGCAGCCGGATGGCCTCAAGCTGACCCGGGACACATCCAGGTTTTCCACGGTCACACGAAATCCACACAGCTTTTACAGGTTAAGAAGTTCTGCTACAAAAATCTGCTGTGGGTGGGTGTATTTTAAGAAGTTTAGTTGAAGTTCAAACTGAGAAAACCACAGAGTTAAAGGCTACTAAATTATTTCCTGCCACTGTCACAGTGAACCATAAGTTTGCTAAAGCAGCAAAGGAGACAAAGCGGATTTTCATAAACTTTCCTCCCCTTTTTCCTTCCCAGTGTTCAAAAATTATGTTTCCAGAGCGATAAATCATCAGCCAGCTCTAGAAGGTCAAGAAAGGATAGAGTATCTCAGTTTCCTGCCAGAGCTTTCTTGATACTGAAGCTTTCCTGATTTCAGCTTCACCTGAATTTCCACTCAGACCATTTCACACCTTTAACACCTCCAATTTGCTTCCTCCCATTCTCACTTCGGGTCTGCAGCTCTGCAGAGCATTTGCAGGGATTGAATAACTCCTGTTATGCAAATATCCATTCTTGGAGCCAGCACTCCTGACTGAGCTGTCAGCAGCTTTATCCATCATTCCCTTCTAAGCGGTTCTTTTGTCTCGGTACAAAGACAGACAAACCTTAAGACATCAGCACTTCCTCACCGAGCCTGATAAAGCGCTGGCACAGGGTGCCCAGAGCAGCTGCATCCCTGGCAGTGCCCGAGGCCAGGCTGGACAGGGCTKGGAGYAGCCTGGGACAGTGGAAGATGCCCCTGCCATGGCAGGGGTGGCACTGGATGGGCTTTAAATCCCTTTGCACACARACTGTTCTGTGAGTACGACTCCTCACATGACGGGAGCAGCAAGGACTGACCCACCACACAACCACCCACCCAAGCCTCCCACACACGAGTGGACAATTATTTCCCTTTCCACTAAAGTTACTCCAGAGCCATGACATTGAGGAGTCTGAGACAGCAACTTCAACTACAGAGAGACCCAGGTAAGGCAGACACAGTGCAGGGGCCTGGACAGAATCACCTGACTTCAGGTAGAGGTGAAGCTCAAAACTGGTATTACCACCAACACCAATTATCTGTAAGCCAGGGAAGGGCAGAGCACTGCAAGAACCACCAGGAGGATCAGGGCAGGGCACTGCCAGCCCCAGGCACCCACATCTCCTCCCTGCTGGCTTCAATTCCAGCTGTTAATTGCTGGATCAGCACTCACATGGGAGAGAGGCAAAGGTCACACAACCAAAACTGAGCTGAGCTCTTGCTGTTATGATGGAACTTCCTATTCCATTCCTACACCTGAAGAAAGTAGTTTATCTTCCCCAAACCTATAGTATTTACACTTGCACCTAGCACATACACTTAACAAGAACTGGAGAAAAATAAGTTGTACTTCCTTATCAAATACCTGCCTGAAAACATTAAGCAATATATTATGAAAAATAATGACAAAAGCCTCACAGGACAACTTGGGGGAGTTCTTAAAATACTGAAAAATAACTGTTTCCAGTGAGTCTTTTTTTCTGCTCCAATCTCTTCACCATTTAAAGCTCTAATAAATAAATAATAAAGTACTGTAGCTTTACCCCTTAACAGGTTGTCATTTCCTATCTTATCAACAGCCTGAGAGGCTTTATTAAACTCCCTCCCTGAATTTCACGATCTAGGTGAGCAGTGTAACATGTTCTCAACTTGGTTTATCTGGGATGGATGGGAAGACGTTTTAATGAGTAAGGTAAAGGGGAGAAGAACATTTATCTTGGCAAAGACAGGGGAGGGGAGAGTGACAGCAGAGCCCCAAAGCCAGCTGCTTTCACTCCAAACTGAGCTATCACTTACGTCACTGGGGCTGGTTAAGCTCTCCCAGGACCTGTTCCCAGATAAATGAGCAGAGGGTTTTACTCTGTGCAGGTTCCTGCAGGCTCCTCCAAGTGCCTCAGTGCTCAGGATGTGTCTGACTCTAAATCTCCCTGAAATGAGGGCAGTGCTGGAGTGTTTCCATGACCAAACCACAGTTAGCTCACTGCTCAGGATGGGTCATTAACCCACGTGCTCTCCTCAGTCTTTGAGGCTTCTCTCTCCTTGGAAATGATGGAAAAGCAGATTGCAGGAGAAATCCAGGCTGAGCTGAGCACTCAGCACACACCTCCTGGATTGAGTTCAGTGCCTAATCCTTTTCCACCACACTCTTCAATTCCTGCCTGCCATGCCATCACCACAGCAGTGCAAGGCAGGTCCATCACACTTGGAGCAACCTGCCTTCATTTGAAACCTCATGCAGCAAAGTGTTTTTCTGTGCTCCCCTCCATCCTCTGAAGGTAYCCACGTCTCTTTGGGAATCCATCCCACCACTCATCCAGGACAAGTTCCTGTTATATTGCCTTCACTCTTTGGGAAGCATCTGCTTTCTATTTCAACATGAAAACATTCTGTTTCCTACATTATTCTTTTTTTCATAAATTCCTTATGCTGGCTTGCTTGGCAAAACATAGAGAGCTGTGTCTGCCCCAAGGCACAATGAAAACTGGATAACCCAAGCTGAACGTTCATTTTACTGTGCACCATACAGTGGAGACATACATCAACATAGYCTCAGCCAGGCTTGTTTGGCAGATTTTGTTCAAAGTGTCAATGAATAGCAACCTAATACTCCCTCTGGCTTTAGTTCTGGATAATCCTTGTAAGTCAAAACTTGTATTACCTGTGGCAGAGGCCAGATAATTTAGACAATGTTTGGTCTTTAAGGTTTCCATGACAGCATCCTTTATTAGATCCAGGTTGAAAGAACGAGGGGGGGGATGACAACTAAATAAATTYTTTAACCCTTTTCACCAGCTACAAACCCAAGCAATTCTCTGCCTGCCTTGCAGAATGTGTCTCATTTTGCTGTATCCTTCTGCCACGGAGTTTGAAGCAGAACAGTTCATGCACAATCATCCTTCCATCAGTTACAATGGTAACTCAGAGCAGGCAGAATGTTTCTTGCCCTTCAGCCCAGTCTTGGCTGTATTTTCCCCCTCAACCCTCCTTCCCCAGATACTGCACAGAGTGTATTTATGCTGGCTATTAACTTCCAAAAGAGCTGAGGCTTTGGAAAGCCTGGTTCCGATTATCCTTGTAAATTCCTGTCTGAAGAATTTTATCTTGGGGAGAGCAAGCTCTTTGCACGATCTGTTTWGTGGCTAGGCAGGGTCCTTTCTCCAAAGCACTTCCACCAGCCCTGTTTAATTTTAAAGTTAAAATTCAGAGTAGTGTTTATCAGGCAATGTAGTCAGGGATTGCCTGTCAAAGCACTTGGGAAAATTAGGCAGAATCACTAAATCTGCTGCAACTAAAACACTGAGTAAGCCAAGCACCTCCAGGATGTTCTTAACCAATTACAAACTGAGCTGAGGTTGTAATGGTAACTGAATTACAAAAAACAATATTCCTTTGTCTTAAAAAATATAAAGGCAAACAAACATAAAGAAGCAAATAGATGTGTGTGTAAGGCCTTCATTTAGTATATATGTTCCCCTTATGTCTCAGTGCTTATCTACAGAAAAAAATGCATTCATTTCACCATTACCCATTCACACCCCCACACTGCAGTGTTAGGGACAGCCATCCATTAAGACACGTTTCTGCTTTAAATTTGAAAAGTTTAGCAGTGAAAAGGTCTTTGTTCTGGACTGGGAGTGCTGATCAAGGACAAGCCAAGTTACTGTGCCATTTTAAAGCCCAATTGCCTAAAACCACTACACATGCTTTAATCATGCAATCCATATAAATATATTATTCATTCTCACACCAAGCACATGGAAATTGTATTTTTGTTGGAAGCCTGAAGGAGGATTATACATTTATATCTGAACCAAATCTGCCTTGCTGTGGCACAGACTGCACTGTGCACACCCTGGCAGGGCTAACATGGGATGGGGAACTGCTCACGGATGCTCCATGAAGCCGACCCCAGAGGTCAAACATCCTTCAGGCTGCTGTTGTGAGCCTTTAGGGTTTTGAGTTCTGTAACTCTGGCAACTGAAAAGAAAATCCCCAGCACCTGCCCAGTGCTCAGTCTGCTTCCACCAGTTCAGCACAGACAGAACAGGCTAAAAAATACACAGCCTCAGAGCCCCCCAGGAGAACCCACTCAGAAATTGTTCRCAGAGAAAGTCTCAAATCCACTCGGGAGGGGAAGCCAAGATTTTCATTTTCCGCATGACCAATTCACCCAAAGTAGAAAAACTGTAAAATTCATCAGAGTGAACTGAGTGTTCATCTCTGTTCAGAACATCACTGAAARCGGGGCAGATTCACCCCCTGGCTCAGCTCAGCTGCTGGCGTCAGCTTGTTTGCTCTRCCACATTGCTCAGCACAGCTTTCAGCCACAGCACCAGCCTGCACACCTGGAGAAGATAAGAACAGAGAGGAAAGGACATGACAGCAGCAGTCAGTGACCTGAACAGCCCCAGGAGTGCTCCTGACCAAGTATGTGCCCTCCAGCTCTGTTTGGCTGAGGGCTGTTGACAAAAGGATTCTGAACAGCAGAGGAAGGAAACCTCTGAGTTTCACTGAGTTTCTAATTAGTGAGCAGGGATGCTTAAACTGAACAGAAGAGCTCTTGTAGAGCTCCATCTCCTTATTTGGGAACCCTCCAGGATTCCTTGCAAGTCCTTGTCAGATTTATAATCATAAATTACATTGTTCCTTATTTTACGATGATGTTCTGAAGAGATCTCTCATTTCCTCCGGCTTTCCTTTATGAAGTTTTGTAATCAGGGTTTGGGCAAGAATTTCAGCAGTATTGATTGTGGCCCAGGGCATTTCCTGGATTAATGACAGGCTGGAAGAGCTGATGGCTCCCAGTTCTTCCTTGATCCAGTAACCCCAAGGAGGTTTAAACTCTCAAGGATGCACCCAGTGCCAGAGCAGTTACTGTGAAGGAATTTCAGTGGGACACTTAAGTCAACAGCCAGGAARCAAACCTCCTTTTATCCCTTACAGAAGTAGGAGGAAATACTAATTTGAATGGGCTGATAATGATGTTTAGCTTGTTCCAGGGGAATTTAGCAGCCCTAGCAGGAAGCACAGCAGGAAATCTCTCCTTTGCCATGCAGCATGCCTCAACTACAGATGTTTGGAAAGAAGGGGCTTTAGTTCCCTAAGAAAGTAATGGTTTGGGGTAGAAATTAGGCAAATGGAGTTTTTAACTTCTAAATGAAGCACCTTGTTTGATGCTGTTACTGTGGTTTCACACAGCAGGGATTGGGTGAAACATTTTGCTCATTCCCACCTCAGACTTTGCCTCCAGCTCAGACTGCCCAGGGGGCAGCTCAGTGTAACCCCACAACACACCAAGAGAAACACATTCACATGAGCTGTTCAATTCCCAAAGTCCTTTCTCCTGGTAAAAAATCTACACCACTCAGATCACACACAAAATTCCTCCTATTTGTTTCAATTCTATCTTCCTAATTAAAAGTAGTGAGTCCCTCATGTATGTGTTCATCAGGATCAACAACACTCCAGGAATACCTGCCAGCACTGCTACTGAAGTCACTTTCAAACAAGGCAACACTTGAAAATAAATGTAAACTGTGGCAGAAGTGGCTGTTTTCACCTAAAGCTGGGGTTTGACCCCATGTCCATGGAAGCCTACAGGCACTGCTTGCTCCTTTACCAAAAATTCAAGCACAAAGCCCTTGAATGCAGAATCACAGAATCCTTAAGGTTTCTGTGGAAAAGACCTGAGATCAAGTCCAGCCATCAGGCCAGCACCAGCATCACTACACCATGCCCCAGGTGCTGCATCCACACCTGTTCTGGAACACTTCCATGGACAGGGACTCCACCACTGCCCCGGGCAGCCTTTTCCAATGCCTGACAACCTTCTCCATCAAGAAATTTTTCCCTAATATCCAATYCAAACCTCCCTGGCACAGCTTGAGGCCATTTCCCCTTGTCCTGTCCCTTGTTCCCTGGGAGCAGAGCCTGACCCCTCCTGTCATGGCATTGTGGAGAAGCAGAAGGTTCTTCCTGAGCCTCCTTTTCTCCAGGCGGAGCAGCTCCAGGTCAGCCTGGGGTTGTTTATACATAGAGTAAATATAAGCATATTAATATTTAGGCCAGTCCTTAGTGCAGCAGCACTGATGGAGCTCAGGCAGGGCTGATGGCCACTGCTGACCCCAGTCCTGCCGAGGCACAGCAAGAACGGGTGGGACAGTGATTCCTGCAGGGAACAGCCAACAAGCAACAGCTGCACGCACAAAGCACGAAACAATCAGGAGGATGCTGTGGACAGATCAGCATCTCAGCCTGTTATGGATCAGTATTTCAGCCTGTGTCTGTCTCTACAGAAGCCGTTCCAGCTGCAGGGACAGCCCCAGTCCCTCTCCCACCACTGCAGCAGCACAAGCACGGCTGCAAGGACACAGCTGGCATCAGGCTCTGCTCACATTCCTCCTGCTGCTCCTGAGCAGCCAGAGACAGGCAAGTCTGCTCTGGGGCAGGTTCCACACCCCACACGCACAACCTAAAAGAGGCACAAGCTAAACCGCAGCTGCAGCTCCACCTCCTGCCGTGCACTCTGGCTCACATTTCCTACTTGGACAACACAGGCTGCAGCCACTTGTAAAGGAATTTACATTCCCAATCACATTCCAGTTTGGAATCAGAGATGAAGAGAGAGAAAAGGCACTGACTTGTGAAAAGCTCCAGCTATGTGATTTAAATGTGTTTTGGAGCATTTGGGATAAGGCAGCAAATTCTAATGAAGGGTGGAGGAGTGTTCATCTCTCCCACAAAGACTCATTACTGTTACTTTCTGCAAGAGACACCTAAAACAGAGTAAAGAAAAACATTAAAAGAGGCAGAACTTCACATACCACTTCATCAATGCTTTTCCAAAAAACCCCAGTCTTTATTACTTGTGTGTAAATAAGTAGAGTGCACTTCTCAGTTTCTCTCTTTTTCAATATTTAACCACAGGTTGGGAACATCCGTTCCCACACAGCACTTGTGCAAATTATAAGTGAATGATCAAAATATCAGGGTGGTTGAATTTTGAAGGTTTTTACCCAGGTTTCTAGTTCAGGGTGCTAACAGCTCATGATGAGAGTAAAGCCTTAGTGCTGCCCAGGGGCTCTTGAAAATAAGATCCATATGAGGCCCTTTGTGGTGACGCAGCAATAAGAAAGGAACAAAGTGTCTGGATACTTAAAGGCAGACAAGTCTGGACATTGCTGGAAAAAGACAATAACTTGCTAAGTCATCAGCCAGAAAAGGGATAGAAGTGGTTGGAACACTGGGCTCTGGGTGCCTGAGAGGGTTTGGAGCACCACCAAGTTTTGCACACCCACACACACAAGCACAACACTGATGAAGGCCACAATACTTCACATTTTTCTCAGAATTTAATTCAATAACACAAAATAGGTCTTTCCTCAGCTACTCCATAGAAACAGGTCTGTTATAAACTAGTCCATAGAAGCAGGACCCTGCATATTATTTGCTCTCTCCAGCCATTGTTACAGTTTTGACTTCCTGCTGCCGAGATCTGTTTTGTTTTTACTTTGGTTCAGCAGTTATACCTTTCTCTGCTGTGTCTGCAACCACAAATGGATGTGAAATGGATCTTTAAAAGCAAGATACAACACTAGGGAGCACTGACAAGCAAACCCATAGATCTCAGTAAAGTGCCAGTGGCATCCCCCTCATTTTCCTCATCAGATGCAATTTCTTCCTATTAACCTCCCAAAAGTCCTCTTGTCCTGAGAAGGGGCTCTGACAAAGCCAGCAGCACATCCTGCACATCCCAAATGGGACCCTAGAGGCAGGAAAGGACACGAGCTCCTCAGGGAAGTACCATCCTTACCAGGCTCCAGGTCACATTTACTAAGCCTCATCTCAAAATCCAACCCCTGCCAGGGGACATCCTCTCTTACCTCAGAAAAACTCAAACCCTTTGAGACTCCAGGGAGGAAACCGCTGCACTGCAGAGAGCTCTGGCACCACGGGCTGTCCCTGGCAGGACAGGCAGGAGCTGCCCCAGCCTCCCTGCCCACCATCCCTGAGCTGCCCAGAGCCCAGTGGGAAGCACTGGAGACACGTGTGGGGTGCCATGGGACAGGAGAGCACGTCCTGGGCACCAGCCAGACCCCTCCTGCAAGGAATGCAGCTTTCCTCATCAGGGGACAGGGTCACCTTGGAACTGCTGCTCCTCCCAGCCACACAGTGGGGAGAGGTGAGGGACTGCTCCCCTCCACTGCAGAGCTGCAAACACAGCTCCCAACCTGACCTCTGCCACTCTGTCCATCTGCAATGAGAAAGAAGAGGGGTGGTGGAGGGAAGGCGAGCTATAAATGGTGATAGCAGTGTATCAACATATATCCCTGTTTTACAAACCAAAACAAAAGCCTGAAACCCTTCTCACATCAGACAGGTGACTCCTTATAACAATTTGAAGAAAAATCTCAACATTTTCAACACATTAATGCTCAGGAAGGCCACTGACCCAACCAGCACAAGCTGCAGGTATCTAAGATACATTTGGATTTGAGGGATTTTCCACTCCTTCCCATAGATAAGATAAAGCTTTCTGAGGTCTAACTGCCCCTGTGGCTCTGATGCTCAGCAGAAGGTCATGGGAGAGGGTTTTTCTGTAACAGCAGCACAGTTCAAGGCCGAAGTTGCCAGGCAGGGGCAGCTCCAGAGCTGTGGGACAAGAGCTCCCTTCTGCAAGGGTTAGGACCACCAACAGCGTGTATTGGCAAGGCTGCTTTTAGGGAGGAGTTGTTTGTTTATAAACTCAAGTAAAATGTGCTGCAACCACATTATAGTGAAAGATTGGCTATCTGACAAAAGCCAGTATAAACCCCATTGGGATCACAAGCTTTCTAGGCAATTTGTTACAAAAGCTCTCATAAAAAATATGAATAGTCCGTTTTCAATAACAGGAAAGTGCCATCCACATCTTCCAGGTTAGGACCCCTCTCTTCAATCTTCCTGTGTGAGGCAAATTGCAGGGGCAGAGGCAGGGCTGTCACACAGGGATGGCCTCACAGTGACAAAAGCAGCAGTGACCCAGCTGCTGGGACACACAGGAGTAACTACAGCAGCCTTACAGCACTAACAGTCTCATCTGTGTCCAGCTGGAGCCCTGCAGCTCTCACCCTTGAAGGTTTTCCTGTTTCAGTACTGCTTTTCCTCTCTAGAGTCCCTCAGTCTTCTCCCTTTCCTACCTGCACACATTACCCCTATTTTTCTTGACCCTTTTTCCTTATCTCCCCCTCAAATCCTATATCTTTTCCCACATCTCTTCAGAAAATCTCCAACAAAAAAACCCCAAAACCCAAAAAATAAACAAATCCATTTCCCTCCAAGTTCCTCCAAAACAACAATGCAGCAAGGCCACCACTACTGATGCTACATTTCTCACCCAGTCTGGCTTTTTCAGCCCCAAACCTCTGTGCACACCCACTCACTGACTCAGCAGAGGTTCTGCTTTCAGCCAGGATCAGAGAGCTCAGAGTGCTCTGCAAGTGCCATGAACCCTGAGCTCGTGTTCCACAGGTACTGGGGAAGAGCAGATCCCTTATCCTGTTCCAGAGCAGATCCCTTATCCTCTTGGAGAGCAGATCCCTTATCCTGCTGGAGAGCAGATCCCTATCCTGTCTCAGAGCAGATCCCTGTCCTGTTTCAGAGCAGATCCCTTATCCTGTGTCAGAGCAGATCCCTTATCCTATCTCAGAGCAGATCCCTGTCCTGTCTCAGAGCAGATCCC
>JACDOX010000469.1:67645-82844 GCA_014549065.1 Cardinalis cardinalis | reverse complement strand
CAGAGCAGATCCCTGTCCTGTTTCAGAGCAGATCCCTGTCCTGCTGGCAGCACCTGCCTGTGCTGTGTCTGTGCTACAGCACCCCACTGCACAATTGCTGCGTGCAGCCCCTGGAGCCAGGGATGGAATTAGGATAATGTGACACTTGCACTGAATCCATGGATTTGGAACAGATCTCATTCCTGTGCAGCAGCTCAGTGACTTCTCAATGACTTCTAATTCCCACTGTCAGCACAGGAACTGACTGGCACCACAACCCAAGAGTTAACATTTTAGGAACCTGAGAGAACATGGAAACCTGAGTTCAGAGCTTCATGAATTCCCAGCAATGTGAGAATGACTTACATTTACAGTGCATGCAGTGTAAAGCATCACTGCCTCACACAGTGTAACCATTTCTGACTGAAGGCTAATTACTTTTCCTCACATCATCTGTTAAAGTTATGACCAGCACAACTCCATGGACTTCATTCATGGAGGGAAGTTAATTCTTTAGGAAGTAATGTTCAATACTGAACAGAGTGAAAAGAAGCCTCCTAAATACAATTCTGCTTTCCACATCCTTTTATCTCTACCAGTGTTTCCATGTTATAGTTTCCTGATTACCTGTGAGTGGAAAAACTGCTCAGCCACTTCCAGCTTTCCAAGGCTTCATGTCAATTTACAATGACACAAACAGGCTTAATGACATCCACTGTCACTGAGAATTAGTCATAAAAAARGGTTTTGTTTTTTTTTGCAAACCTCTGTTCAGTAGACTTGGTACATAAAAACCAACTGCAAATGAGGAAAACACAGTGGCATTAAAAACAGAAGGTTACATCAGTTCCCAAGAATCAGCAACTGCCTTCAAACAAAATCACCCCAAAAGCCCAAACTGTCCTGTTCTCTGCCAGGACCATGCAGATCCAACTGAAACAGAAACACCATGGACAGGGAAAACTTTCCAAATGCTATTTCCATAGAATAGCTCCAAAACACTTGATGTGTTTACAAAGTCAATTAAATTTGATATGTTTGCTTGACATCCAGTGATATTTGGTAAAAGGAAAGACTCAACCTTTCTAACTCTTGATGTAGTATTTTCCCAATCCAGTTTGGTGCACAGAAACAAGTTACAAACTGAATTTAGGAACTGTGTACCCAGCACCATCCAGCACCAGCCCTGCTGGAGGAATGCAAGGGATCTGACATTCTACTGAGCTATAATCACTGATAATTGTTTTAATTGCTGATTGCAGGCACAACTCCAGCCACACCTCCACAAATGCCCAGCCTGTCCCGATTCTTCCACACTGCAACGCATCCACTTTTCTAGCAACAATTTTATGACTTTAAATTCTGAGGACAGACTGACCAGACATCAATTAAAATGGCTTCAAGCTGAGGATGCTTTCCCTTCAACAGGGCCATAATTTAAATCCCAGCAGTTTAAGTCACAATAATCTCTCTCTACGCACGTCTTGAAAATCTCCTCAGTACCTTAAGAAATGTCTTGGCTGCTAGCAAGACGGATCATTTCCATCTCTAAAGATATGTACAGCACAGCTCAGGTCATCTTCACATCAGACAAATMTCAGATGACTTTTTCCTTCCTTTTCACCTCAGATAAACAAATGGGTCCATTACACATCACAGAATACTTTTTTTCTTTTTCAAAGCAGGACCCAAGCCAACATGCATTTTTGATATGTTTTTAACTGTTTTATGTCTTAATAGTGGTAATCTTCACTTACCAGAGCTGGTACAATACAAATTCCCCTTTCCAAACCTTCTTCCCCTGTACAAGAAAAAGGTGATTTTTCATGTTTTACAGAATTACAGAATCACTTTGGTTGGAGGAGACCTTCAAGATCATCAAGTCCAGCCACTACCCCAAACACCACATTCATTTTCTCCTTGTAGCTGGCAGGATTTGAGGAATGCAGGGCGCAGGGATGATGGCAAAAGACAAAAGTGTGGCGGGGCTGATGTCCCCTGGGCTGTGACAGCAGCAGGGAGGGCCCTGCTCCTGCAGCCAGCCAGGCCAAAGGTCCCGGTGCAATTCCTGCTCCACGTCACTGCTCCTGCCAGCCCTCGTGCCAAAAGCCTGGCTGGTGCCAAGCCACAGGGAGGGGAGGCTGCAGCCACGGCTCTGTACAGCAGTGCCAAAATTCCCTGGAGCTGTGTGGCCGGACACACCCGGCTCCTGGGATGACCCTCCAGCTTGGAATGGTTCCCAGGGCTGGTCCCAGGGCTGGTCCCAGGGCTGGGGACACTGCAGGGCCCCCGAGCAGCCCACACTGCTCCTGCAGCTGGGAGGGGGCCAGCAGATCAGCCCCTCCACGCTGGAGCTTCTCAGCCATCCCAGCTGAGCAGGAGCTGGTGCAGACTGTGGGCATCGTCTGCCTGATTTAGCAGAGCCCATCAGCATTCCCACCTCCCTAAGCCCTGGCTCGGCCAGCTCCAGCTCACACAAATGAGCATCTGGGGGAGCATTTACCCCACACAGGTATGAGCACTCTCAGTTAGGATTCACCCCCACACAGGTATGAGCACTCTCAGTTAGGATTTACCTGCACACACCTATGAGTTTATTTCAGCAGAGGAGGATAAAACCAAAGAAGGAGGCCAGCCATGTGTCCTGTTTGATCCACTTTCTACAGCTTAACCTGTGTGAAAAATAAAGATCTGCCTTGTCTCATTGCACATGGCTTTTGAATGACATTCCTGAGGAATACATTTGTAAATAAATTATAACTGGAGTAAACTGAAGGACAAAAAGGCTTCAAAAAAAGGACCATTGCCCTGGCAAGAAGCCAATAAAAAGTAAGAACTACACCTACTACTACACTTCTTTTTGACTTCCTTAAAAAATGGATATTGACCAAAAATCCCCCACAATTTATATGCTATTCTGTGTTTCTCTGAAAATATCTGAGAATTTGCACTGCCAAATATCCCTGTGTTTTTAAAACAGAGTGGAAGCTGCAATTACTTGCCAATTTCTATCTCCTTAACCCAATACTCATTTTTTCCCTATTTTCCATAGGATTTCACAAGCTGCAAATGAGAGAAGTGACTTTTTTACCTGTAGGGATTGATGCTGTTCATTATAACCCAGGACCCAGAGGTAAGTCACTTTGTGTACAGCAATTGTTTGTAGGAAGAGCAGCCTTAAACTGAATGACAGCTGAATCAGGGGTCCATCACCCCACTCTGTTCCATAAGCCTCATGGCAGMTTTCAGCCCTGTGTGATGAAATGCTGGTGGATTTCCCAGACTGGAAGAAGAGAGAATTAGCTTTTCCTTTTCCTTCCTGGCTGAAGAGGAATGACCTTTCATTTGAGCATGCTAAAGTGCAGGCAATTCCCACAGCCCTGTGCAGGACTCCCTGCAACTCACTGCTCCCTCAGCCCATGTGTCACCTACAGGCTTTGCAGCAAGGACTTTTAATTGTAAATTACYGATTAGAAAAAGGAAAAAAACAACAACAAACAAAACAAAACTAAAAGCTGTTGGGAGACCCCACTGGATCAGCACAAAGAWTCTCCTCTGCTCTTCTGGCTTTTCCCCTTCTACATGGTGTGTGAAAGAGAAATGCCCCACAGAGCTGCACATCTCTAAAGCAACCTCCAGTCTCACACACTGTGTTCCATTCAGAGCCTGGAGGAGGAGCACCAGCTTTGCCTGGCTTTGAAATCCCCTCTCCCAGAGAAGCTTCCAGGCTCTGGCAAAAGGAACCATGGAATCACTAAGACTGGAGAAGTCCAGCCCTGAGCCCAGCACCACCCTGCTCCCCACAAAGCCAAGTGCCACCTCCACACGTGGTTTGGAACATGTTCAGSTGACTCCACCAAGGCCTTGGGCAGCTGCTCCCAAGCCTCACAACCCTTTCCATGAAGAAATTTTTCCTAATATCAAACCTAAACCTCCCCTGGTGCAACTTGTGGCTGTTTCCCCTGGAATGGAGGAATTTCCTCCTCCCTAAGCTGCACCAAGGGAAATATAGGCTGGATATTAGGAAAAAGCTTTTTACAGAAAGGGTGATAAAGTTCTGGAATGGCTGCCCAGGAGGCGGTGGAGTCCCCATCCCTGGGTGTGTTTAACAAAGCCTGGATGTGGCACTGGTGCCAGGGTTCAGTTGAGGGGTTGGGGCTGGGCTGGACTCGATGATCTTGAAGGTCTCTTCCAACCCAGACATTCTGTGATTCTGTGAATCTCTCTGATCTGCTGTGGAACCTGTAACACACAGCAGAGAGGGACTGAGAGCCCAGGTGCTGAATTCACCTCTTACAACTCTGCTCTGTTCCCTCCCTTCTTTTCAGACAACCTCAGCTGCACATATGCAGTGTTTCAGCAGCACTAAGTTAAATCCCAGCTAGTCCATCAGTTAATAAACCACTTTTATTTCCCACACAGAAACATCATGTTGCTCATCCTCTGTTTTGGTCACATAAATCCTTGTCAAAGAGTAATACCTCTGTTTGCCTTGGCCCTTCCAAAACCAGTTATTACAGTGTCATAGGSATCCCCTAACAGGAAGCAATTTCTTCCTAAAATCAAATCCAAATCTGCTTTTTTTTTTTTAGTTTAAAACCATTCCCCCTTGTCCTATCACAATCTACCCAAGTAAAAAGTCACTATTCACAGAGCTGAAAATCATGTAGTTCTGGCTGTGAAAATTCCATCAAGCACAAAATACACAGTAAAAGAAATATCTCTAAAGAGAAAGGTTCTTATCCTTCTTTTAGCTGGGGTATTTAAACTCAAGCTCCATTAAAACCAGTGGAAACTACCACAGCAGGCTGATACCTATCCAGGAGATAACAACTTCCATTTGTAGAAACAAAGCCCTGAAGTGACAACCCACAGTTTCAGAGTGATAGAGAAACCTGCTTATCTGCTCATTAAAAGACAATTCAGAAATAAATTCCTCATTCTGATGAACCAAATTGCTAGCAAACAGAGCTATTAAACGCTACCTAATAAATCTCTGCAAGCCTCAGACTCTTATTTTCTTGATTGCATATGTAATAAATACCAAGAGCTCGAGGTAATACAACATACAAGAGGACTGAATCATTTTTTGGCCCTAGGAAAGGAGATAATTTAAAAATGTTATGTAATCCTAACAGACTGACAGCTGAGGTAACCACCTCATGACAATCTAAGGAACTATATGAAGCATGGCACTGTCCCAAAACTCCCCTCTCTGTCATCATTCATTCAGTGAAAACTCTCATCCATGTGCAACTTTTAACACTAGAAACTGCTTTCAGGATGGAAAGGAAAACTTTACCCAAATATGACCTAAAAAGCTGAAAGTACTGCCAGAAAAAAAAGTGGAGAAGTCAATTAAACGTAAAGAGGTTGTGGTGCAGTGAGTCCCAGCTACATCCTGCAGTACAGGTGACAGGAGGGCAGCTCCAGGGGCTTCACCGGAGTAATGAAAGCCCCAGACAAGCACAACCAGTTAAATATTCACTGCAGTGCACCCTTCATTGAACACCAGGTTCCATTTTGCTCATAGGAGGGTGAGGTTGACTTCAAAAAGGAAAAGAAAGCTCACCAACATTACCCAGGAGCTGGAGAATGAACCTCCAGCCCAAACCTCACCTAGAGGAGCACAGAGGGAACACTGGGAAGAGAAAGGCTCATCTGTGCAAGATTCCTCCTTGCACACATCCCACCAGCCTCCTGGCCGGAAATTTTAGTGTTTCTTCAGTATCAACAAATTCTTGTAGCCTTTAACATGAAGCAGAGGGAAGTCTTAACAGCSTATTTACAGCCAGGTAATTCTGATGGGAGTTACAGCTGGTAACACCTGTGCCCTGCTCTCCTTTAGCCCAAATGGCAGAGAGTCAGAAAAGGCTCTGCTGTAACCCCAGAGCTCACAAACATCTCCCCTGGCACCACAGATGTCACGCCAGCCCTGCCCACAGCTCTGCCCCAGTTCTGGGGGCTCTGAATTCCCACGTGGAACATTCTGCATGGACCTTACRGCACCTCAGAGCACTGCAGCCCTGCAAGCCCCAGCAAAGATTTCTTTGAGTCCTGTGGTTTTGTTGCTTAGTTCACCACCCACCCATCAGCCTTCTTAAAACTTTATATTTACCTATAAGATTCAGTAGCAGCAGCCCAGGCCTTGTTACAGAAGAGATAGCTGAGAGGTACAGTCTCCAACAGGCCTTGTTACAGAAGAGATAGCTGAGAGGTACAGTCTCCAATTTAGACCCTTGTACCCCATCACTTTTAACCCCTTGAAGTTTAATTAAAGCTGCAGGAGGCACACATCACATTTGGGAATGTTTTATACAGGCAACCACTCACTGAAAACCTGAAAGGAAGAGAGATTGGTTCCTCACACAGACACACACAAGGGCAGACACACACATTTCTGCAATCTGGGCTTCTCAGCTCCAGATCCAAGATTTGACACAACCTGAAATTTTGACATGTGAATTTTTAACCAAAAACCTGTTAAAAACTGGAGTTAAATTTAAAAGTGCARCCAGGAGCAGCAGTCATCCGTAGGCTGAAGGGCTCTGCAGGCAAACACTCCCAGAGCTCCAGAGCAATGGGAGGAGATGCTGATACACAGGGGCTGAGTCAGATGGGGAACAGGCAGCTTGAGAGCATCTGCAGAGCAGAATGGATGAGAGCTCTGCTGTGATGAGTCACCAGAGAGACGCAGGAAATGAGGATTACTCAAAACAGGAACCATTATCAGAGCAACATTATGTTTTATAATGGGAAATTAATGTTTTATTCAAGTGATATTTGCTAGATATAATTCCTTGTATCCAAGTGAGTCTAGAACTACAGCTCCACCCTGGATCTGATTTTCTGCCCAGTTCTGAACTCCCCCATTTGCACAAGCCTCTTGATTGAGCCTTTTCACAGGCTGGGAAGCTGAATTTCATGAATGGGATTTATCATATATAATGGGATGTAGACAAGGATGAACAGGGGTTCTTAATAGATAAAAGCTCTTTGGGAACAAACATTTATTCTAGTACATGGTATAAAAGCATAATAAGCACTATAAAATCTCCCATAGATTTTAGGAAGGACTGAAACTCAAAGAATATCCAGCTCCAGCCTTATCTAGAAATGTAAACAGTCTAAGGGGGTGGTTGTTGTCCACAGCCTGCAAGTAATTAAGCACTAATTCTCTACCACCTACAGAGCAAGAAATTGGAGAGGAAACAWGGCACATGGCAAATGTACACTTTTCAGTCAGATTCGTGCATCTCCATCCCCCTCACCGAGCCCTGCAGATCTGCCCTCCCCATCCCAAACCCAGAGATGACACCGGAGATCCCCAAAGGCAGCGGGACAGATCTGCCCTCCCCATCCCAAACCCAGAGATGACACCGGAGATCCCCAAAGGCAGCGGGACAGATTGTTATCTCAAAATGAGGCATTTCCAGAGTCAGCTGCAATTGTCCCAAAACATCCATCCAACCGGAGGCTAGGGAGAAACATTCCCAATTCCCTCAAGTGGGGCTCTCATCTGTGATAACTAAATCCTTGAAAAGACCTTCATTCATTTCACCACAACATTTTCCACATTATTTGCAGAGTTTTTTTCACCGAAAGAAGATGAAAGGCTTAGTTGCCTTATCTGTAATTAGGCACGCATTTGCTACACATTCCTGGGATAAATAAACCAAATTTACCTTAATCGGTGCTTTTATCCAGCTGAACTACTTTAAATTTGCTGCTGCTTTGTTGCACAGTAACATTTCACAAATAAAAGCCAAACCCAGTGCCACGAAAGCAGCATTCCATGGCGTTTTTTCCAGCTCTACAGACCTCCCGGGGCAAAAAAGGGAGGAAAGTGTTTGAAGCATGATGGATTTTTCCCTTCCCAGTCTCCGGGCCCAAGCAAAGCCTTGCTGGAGCTATCTGGTGACATCAAACACATCCAGACATCCCCAYCCTGGGCTGAATCCCTGCAGCACCACCGTTTTGTGGGGCTCCTCTAGCCCACACCAAGGCTCTGGAGGACACACTCCAAGCTTGGGCCAGACCTCTACTTTCATTTCAGACCAGTATCTATGGCAACTGTGGGGCTATTTTAAAGCATTCCCATTTAGCCACCCCCAGGCTGAATGTTAAATAGACACAAAGCCCCAGCCCACCCCATCAGGAGCTCCTCTAACAGCTCAGGGCATGTGACAGAGCGGGACACTCCKGCCTGCTCCTCTCCCTTCTCCTGCATAACATTCCAGCAAGGCTTCCTTTGCCCTCTCTAGTGACTTCTGGGGCTCTCAGCAAAAGAAATGCCTTGGTTTGGCTCTCATCCCTTCAAGCTGTCTGGTTCCTCTTCAGTTCTTCCTTGTTGCAGTGACCTCAGGTGCTGCAGGTGCACCCAAGAAGAACTTGCTGGGAGAGGTGTTCCCAAACCCTGCTGGGAGAGGTGTTCCCAAACCCTGCTGGGAGAGGTGTTCCCAAAYCCTKCWGGGAGAGGTGTTCCCAAATCCTTCAGGGAGAGGTGTTCCCAAACCCTGCAGGGAGAGGTGTTCCCAAACCCTGCTGGGAGAGGTGTTCCCAAATCCTGCAGGGAGAGGTGTTCCCAAACCCTGCAGGGAGAGGTGTTCCCAAACCCTCTGGGAGAGGTGCTCCCAGGCTCCCAGCCACCCCACCACAGCCCTGCCACCATCCCACCCTGCTGAGGGCCTCGGTGGCTGGGGAAGGACTGCCGCAGCAGAAACACGAACCACAGAATCCCAGAATGGGCTGGGTTGGAAGGGATCACTGAGAGCCCACCCAGTGGCACCCCTGCCATGGCAGAGACACCTCCCACTGTCCCAGGCTGCTCCCAGCCCTGTCCAGCCTGGCCTTGGGCACTGCCAGGGATGCAGGGGCACCCACAGCTGCTCTGGGCACCTGTGCCAGGGCCTGCCCACCCTCACAGGRAGGAATTCCTTCCAAACATCTCATCTCAACAGTAAAGTCTAATGAATAGCTTTTAATTTGCTCTCTCTTTACCGGGTCAGTGTGTTTTTTTTGGTTTTAAACATTTGAGATTTAGTTTTTCTCTCTGTGGAAAACTGTAAGTCTCCTATTTTTCTAAAAAACCCGTGTTTTAAATGAAAGTTGATGGCTTAGGACAGCCACAGGACTCCAGGGAATGGACCCTAACAAATAACCTCATATATCCAATTATTTGAAACATGTTGTAGAATTTGGCATTCCTTTAATTTTGTYGGTGATGTCCAAGGCATACATTTCCATGCTGGGAAGAGTTTATTCATCTTCTTTACAAGCACAACACCTGATAAGCAACTTTAACCTCATTCTAGATTAACACTCTTCCTTGTTCTGAACATGACTTACTACAAAAGGCAGAAATCTGTCAAATTAATCCATTTGCATAAGTGGCAGTTATGGAAGGAAAATGCAGCTAAACAGGAAGCCAGGTGCAGTCTGTTCACACATCCCTGTTATCAAGCTACAGTCACAAATGCATTTGCTGTGCTGTGTTTGCTTTGCAAACCAGGCCCTACTTTTCCTCACTTTGAGGATTTTCTGAGCCCTGGGGCTCAGCTCAGCTCCCCAGGCAAAGGTTCCCTGTTTCAGCTCCCCTGGCTTCACCTGCAGTGACCAAACCCCTGGGGCTCTGCAGCACCTCACTTTAGGGATGYGCCAAAATTTCCATCTGTCTATATTCCAAGTGTTTACACTGAGCTAGCCAGCATTCCCACAGCACCACACACACACCTGTGGAGCAATTCTGCCACTTCTAAACTCCTGCTTACAAAGGTTTTATTTTCAATCACATAAATTGTGGCAACAGCCATCACTGCTGCAGAACCGAACTCTCCCCTGCTTGACAGACTAACTCAGGGAAGGTGTTAGGAGCTATTTTAGCATGTGATAAAGGTGCATTTTTAGCCCACACAAGTAGTTAAAAGCTGCTCAGCAGTTTGGAAGTTAACCACCAAGTCTTACTACCAGGGAGTAAGAGATAAAGGCATCTTCCAGTCTCAGCAGGCAGTTCCCCAGCACACAGCTCAAGTTCCTCTGCACCTTTTGTAAGGCATTTGATACCCAGCAGTCACACACACGTGCCCAGCAGTGTTGGCTGCACTGACACACTAATCTTGCACGCTGTGGGCAGCGTCTGTGCAGAACACCAGCTTTAACTCCTGTTGTAGGGCCCAGCCTGCACATCCACGCATGAGGTACAGCTTTGTGCTGACTCTCCCCCAGCTGCACACACAGCCAGGCCTCCGAGCTGGGCTGAGGCAGCCCCCATGGAGCCACCTTCTCTTCATCACACCAAGATACTGAATCAATAAAGGTTAAACTTTACCTTCTCCGCCCCATGAGAGACAGGGCCAAACAAACCTGCACTGTACACTAGAACTGATGGAGCAGCAGAGAGGGGACAGGTTATGAGAGTAGATAATTTGCTTTTCATCCTTGGGAGAATGCACAGATAAAGTAAGACATAGCCCATACTGAGAGTGGGCTACTACACCAACAACACCCTCAACACCCATTGCCAGCCTGGCTTCTCCTGGCACTGCACCAACGCTTGTTCTCTCTCACTTGCCACGAGCTTTGGCAGCTTTCAGGTTCTGAATCTGGAGTGGATTCAAGCAGCAAAAGGAAAATCTCAGCAAGGTGGCAGCAAACAGCCAGCCAAAACAAATGAGAAGAGGTTAGGAAACCTCAGGGGAGGTTCATCCTAGGGAATAGAATCAATCACCACGGCATCAGCAGCGTGGTCCCCTGGCCCTCCAGGAATGAACTCTTTCCTGAGCCTTGCAGGAGAGTGAGAGAGAGGGAGAGAGAARAGGAAGCTTGGACTTGATGATCTCTGAGGTCTTAGTTTCTAACCATATTGATTCTTTGATTCTATTRTATATATACATATTTTATATATGTAAATATATATATATATGTTTCCTGCCATTAAAATATAAAATAGGAAACTGCTGTGAAGATTTCTTCACTAATACCAGGACTACAGCAAACTAAGCCAAGACTTGCTCCAAGACAAGCAGCATTCTGACCTAGTATGAATACAGCACACAAGGACAATTCTCATGCTTTATACTTAGAAAACTGTGCAATTCCTCTGGGTCTAAAACTGACCAACTGACCATATGGCACAAAACCAATCACAGTCCAGTTATTCATGTTCAAGGGCAGGATTAACTTTCCGTGGGAGTCTGAAGCTGTCTGTGCCACATTTGAAGCAGAGCAGTGGGAATCTCAGTTCTGTGACCCTGGCAAGGGTGGGGGAAGCATATTAATCAATCAACACCAGCTCTTCTTTCCCAAAGGAATGTGTTTGGTGATGCTGGATGAGCAGGCATCAAGTCCTTTCCTGCCTGTCATGGGAAGAGGAGCTCACTTGTGACCCTCAGCACCGTGTGGTGCCAGGGGCCCTGTGCTATCAACTGCACGGCCATAAATGTCCATTACACAGACATTCAGTTTGGGGAATTTACAAACAAAAGAGACAAATGGCTAAAATAATGTATTTMTATAGTGATCGTATGGTTTATGAGGTATTCGTTTACTATAGATTAACTCTAAGTTCTGGGAGAGGAAATTGAGCCTGACCAAAAAATATAACAAACAACTACGTGCTTTGTTACTGCAAAGGAAGCCTTGTGAAGTGAGAGCAACTGCTGTATGCCTATGTGAGATGTAAGGAGTTCTTTCTTAAAGACAGCATTTCATTTTAAAAATTTCAGATGCTTAACAGTTGCCCTTCACCATTTTAAAGTAATATCAGAGGAGCAATACAGCTAAAATGAATGTATACCTCACTGAAACTAATGGGGTTAACATGGCATTGACAAGACAGGGTCTGACCTTCAGAGTCTTTTTGCAA
Source organism: Cardinalis cardinalis (assembly GCA_014549065.1). Taxonomy (NCBI): domain Eukaryota; kingdom Metazoa; phylum Chordata; class Aves; order Passeriformes; family Cardinalidae; genus Cardinalis; species Cardinalis cardinalis. Next base: position 71,002 of record JACDOX010000469.1, on the reverse strand, counting down.
GGAACATTATTGACTCCATTTAAAAGCTGACTAACAAGCAAGCACTCTCTCTGAAATAGCAGGGTCAGATTTCAAAGCTGTGAAAATCTGTTCACCATACCAAGAGGAGAATTCAGTGTTACCTAATAAAGGTCAGACCCCATGGTTGAAGGGTTTGTGCAGACAAACAGCAGTGCTGATGATGCACTGGCTCTCTACATGGCCCACAGTGAGGATGGGGACTTGGGGCGGGAGGCTGAAGGAGGCTCAGGCTCAGCCCTGCCGTGCTGAACTGCCCATCCTCCCCACGGGAGGTGCCAGTGCTCAGCCTGCACTGCCCTCTCGGCCACAGGCCGCGATTCCTCCGCATACCAAATTATTCACACAGGAAAGCAAATGCAACTGGCCACCTCCAAAAGCTCCTGTTCATTTTAACTGGCTGGTTACATGCCTTCAGAATAAGAAAACCAGCAGTGTAGTTCTTTTTTCATCTCAGTTGGTTAGCTACACATGGTACCAGGGCAGTGAGAGTCCCTGCCCATCCCACAACTTGTTCTTGGCCACACCACAGCACAAACCTGCTCCTCTTGGCCCTGGACAAACCTGCTCCTCTTGGCCCTGGTGGCCAAGGGTGAAGGAGAAAGAGCAGAGACTCCACCAGGAAAATTTTCCCAGGGCCATAGGCTGAGCAAGCCAAAAGCCTGTACTTCAAGAACACATGCAAAGCACATTCATCACTTTAAAGCATCGTCCAAAACTTCTGACACCACAGCACAAGATTTTGGAAAGTCTCCATATTTATCTTCCACCAGCAAAACCACCACAGTCAATCCAAACTGACTGAAATTCATTTATGGAACCTTCTAATGTAAAGCCAGCCATCACTGATGGTCACTACACTYTTGATTTCAATGCCATCAGTTCAGACAACGCTTATCAACTTTGATTCAGAACCGGGAAAAGTACAAATTTTATCATTATTACATGAGACGTTAGTTAAGTGTATGTTATCTTCAATGAAAACAGTTTACCAGAGTGAATCTCTTACAAAATCATTCAGCTAGAACACAGTAGGTTTGAATCTGGAAATGAAAACTACTAGTAATACCATGCAAGGCAATTCCAACACCAGGAAAATTAATGAACATTGCAGAGAAAGGATTCTTGGATAAGAGGGAGAACTATATTAATCTTCAGCTGCTTATAGGCCATAAACAAGATGTTTTATAGACATAGCTGCAGAATTACAGTCGGGTGTAAGGAAGCTTTAAAGCCATCAGCTGGAAGTTTGGTAGCCAAACCCTGACAGCACTTGGCAGGGATGTGGGATGGGTGCAGGGCTCTCTGTGCCACCAAGTACACAGTACATTGCCTTCACACTCTTATCCAGAAGCCTTCTCACAATCATTATTAAAAGTARAAGAAAGAAAAATAAAAGACTCCTTAAACACCATTAAACTTGCTCAGAGCTTCCTGTTCTGCTTGTTCAGCACAGAAGAACTCTTTAACCTTACAGAAAGAACTGTAAGAAACCACCACTATATAAGCTCCATTTTCATGACAAAGCTATGTTTTCACATAKTTTCATTTTGTAGTCATGAAGTTCACTTTTGGAATGACAGAGCAGACAAGTTTGGACAGGAGCTCCCTGCAGACAAGCTCTGCTCCCACAGCTCGGCCGGCCGGAGCACAGGGTGTGCTTTGCTGTTCGGGGTTTGCTTGCCAGGGAATTCTCTTCCCCACCACGGCAACCTCCGTGTGCCTGGAATGTCTTTTCCCTGTGCCATCGGCATGCAGGAGGTTTGCTATTGAGCACAACAAATGCTATGCTACAAACCACTGACAGAATGTAATGGGTTCCTAAGTCCCTGCAGGATGTCTACCTTAGAACACGAATACAAGAAGCACTTAAGCTGATTCACTTCATACAAGATGTAGAACTCCCTAATATTAATCAATCTAACTTGTGCTCACAAAATTATTCCAGCAAGTTGCACATACAATGTCTTTGAAGACCCAGACTGAAATTAACTTAAAACAGCGAGAGGTTAGAAGAGAAGGAAACTGAGGTACAGCCAGATGTTCTTGTTGCAAGAGCTCATTCATCTTCTCAATTCTTTTTCCCTGCCTAGGAGCCAGCTCCARTCAAACCCCAGCTCCCCTGCTCCAAACACAGCTGATGCTGCTGCTCTCAGAGAATGTGACACGGAGTGAGTGTTACTACAGACCAGTGCCAGACTGGAGCCCTCACACGGTGCTAGGGGGATTATTACACAAAAAGCATCTCAGTGCCATTCCGAGACCAGCATATATTGCATCAAACTGGCTGAAAATTTTCTGGACCATGTAAGATATCCATGGAAAATTCCTTTTTTCACATCCCATACTCTCTTCCTTTTCAACAGCGCTCGCTGATGATCCTGTACTGAGCATCCACTTGCTTTTCCAGTGGTTTGGATTTTGGTAACTTCTTGACTTCCCTTACACCACTGGAGGCATGTCTGGCTGCATTTCTTTCCTGCAGCTCCCACAGAAGAGTTCCTCTACTGGTCCCCAGTGTATGGCGGCAGCACCAGCCTGCAGGGTCCCCACGCTGGGCAGCAGCTCCCCCACAGCTTCTAGAAACAACATTTCTACAGAGTGACCTCCTACAAAATAAAGCTCATCCTAAGAATTCAGCATCCTTACCCCTGAGGCATCCTCATGTGCTCCATTCAGGTAACCTTGGTGGAAGGGTGTTCAGGACTAACACACACTTATTCCTTGGGCAGTACAGCTCACTGCAGCTGCAAGGAGTCACTTGCCCTGTGCATGGCAGCAGAAAGGCCATGAGACCTCATCTGATGATTTTCATTATTTTTAAGATGTATAGTTTACACACAGGAACAGCTCACAAGAGCATCAACTTTTACACCTTTTAAAAGTTACTGATGCAAATCCTCCCCTTTCAGGCAACTCTTAGAACTGTTAAAAGCTTTTAAACCCAGAGCTGTTGAAGCCATAAACATTTATTTTAGTACTTGGTAATTCAAAACCATGGTCAGACAACTCTGAGCCCTTCTGAACACAATCGGCCTCCCTGTGATTCACAAGAGCACCACAAAAGCAAGCAGCACTCAGACACCAAGGGGAAGGAATTACTGCTCGGAGGTTTGTGTGAATGGCCCCATCTCTGGTGAAGGAAGGGTTGGAGAAACTGCAGCCAGAAGGGCAGCAGCATGGTCGGGCTGGAGAGGGCAGGCAGGGCTGGAGAGGGACAGGGATGGAGAGGGACAGGCAGGGCTGGAGTGGGACAGGGCTGGAGGGGGACAGGCAGGGCTGGAGAGGGACAGGGCTGGAGAGGGACAGGCAGGGCTGGAGAGGGACAGGGCTGGAGAG
>JACDOX010000469.1:52678-67535 GCA_014549065.1 Cardinalis cardinalis | reverse complement strand
GACAGGCAGGGCTAGAGGGGGACAGGCAGGACAGCCCCAGCACGAGCCCCCTGCCCACCCTGGCTGCCCAGACTCCCTTCCCACCCCACCACAGCCACCCGAGCCACTGCCACCATCTCACAGGCACCCCATTAGCATCAGCCAGCCCATGAGCACCAGAGTATCCCAGGATGGAGGGAAAGCAGCAATTCCAGCAGGCAGTGACCTGCTGCAGGCACGGTGGCTCTGGAATGCTGCTGCAGAGTGCTTGGTGTGTCCCAGACACCCACCCGTGGTGTGGAGCAAGGCAGGTGGCTCCTGGGGGGCTCTGCAGCCCCCTGGCAAAGGCAGGGAAGGGGGAAATGTGCAGAGGAGGTTTGCTGGCCCTAAATACAGCACAAATACTTCTTTCTCCTACCCCCCTCCCAGCCTTTGGCTAAGCATAAACATCCCCAGTGCTTTGGGGTGATCATTTAGGACTTTCTGGTGGCTTTGGAAAGGAATTGGTCATCTCAAGCAGAGCACAGACAGACTGGGAACAGACAAGAAAACATAAAACCTGCTCACATATAAGGGGATCTTTATAAAATTCCAATTACTTGCTGGCGTGTTACCTAAGAATCCCTGAGAGGTAAGAGAGATTGCTCGCTGTGAGGCCTGGGATAATGAAATTACAAATCCTTTCATGAGTAAGCATATGCTAGAAAGCTACGTTTATTTGGCCTACATATTTGAAACTGTTCAAAAGGTTATTGTCTCACAAAATCTGGATCAGGAATTACTACTTATACCTTCCTTTCTCTAACAAGGAGCTACATTCAGAGTCAAGGTTTTAATTCCTTGATGATTGATTAGAATAACAGACACATTCCTGCAAAGAAGTCTCATTCAAATTCTGTTTTCTGAAGGAGTATCAATCATGCATATCAAAAAAATATACTCTCAGATACTTTTATAAATAGCCAGCAAATGGAGTCCCCTCGAGAAACCTGGTGAGCCCAACAGCCTCGTCTGTTCAAGTGGGTAATTAATTTATACAAATAATTTATACAAAAAAACTCCCATCTTATATTCATACTTTGTCTGCAGCATCTTTGAATTTCAGAACTGAGATCCAATGTTCTTGCTGCAAACCACGGATGGAGCTGACTTTGCATAAATAATGATTTTTACCTCAACAGAACAGGTATATGAGATGCGTTTTCAAAGGTATTTTGGTGCCATCCTAGGTTGGGTGCCCAACTCCAGCTGTATTATGGCAACAATTTGAGATTTAAACTATCTTAGTACCTCAACCCCCTGAAGGCAAGGATGTCTGAAACCCCCCTGCATTCAGTGTCCCTGGGGAAAGCCTGTGCCGTGCAGGCACTGCCCTGGGTTTGTGCTGCAGGGAGGATGGGTCTGCCCTGCACGCCCCAGCCAGGGGTGAATGCTCCATCCTGTTCCACTCTCAGCCATCCTCTGCACATTCCCTTGGTGCCAGACTGAACACAACGGATTTCCTCATCCAGAACACTCCCAGCCAGCTGTGAGGAACTCCCTGTGCTGCAGCACCAACAGYCTGGAGTACAATGCACTGTCAGCAGAGGAAGTCTGACTGCACCTCACCAGCCACAGAGCTGTGTGTGGGACAAGAAGTGTGCTCTTCAGAGGGCACTTAATGGAGGCAGGGCTGGCAGGAGCTGCAGGAACACACGTTTGTCCCACCTTGTAGACTGTACCTGCCTGTCGTGGTCCCCAGTGATTCACACTGCAGGGAGCAGCTGCTACTTTGATTTTATGAGTAGGAATAATATGTATATATAATATAATATAATATAATATAATATAATATAATACAATATAACATAACATAACATAACATAACATAACATAACATAACATAACATAACATAACATAAGGAAGATGGAGAGCCACCTTCTTACACATCTCTGTTTATGAGATTGGCAGGTACTGAGGTCTGACAAGAAAAGAACTCAAGAGCATTTCTTAAATTATTTAGGTTCTTAGAAGTCAGCAGACACCTGACTGTGACAGGCTACACAGCTTCTAGCAAAGCATGGCACCCAGTGTTGGCATTCTGCATACCAGGCTTGTGCCTGCATCACTGCACAGATCTTTGCAGCTTTAAAAAGGATCATCTAAATGATATTTTCTAACTAAAGACCACTATTCAATATACAGCTATAGCTTAAAACATTCTTTAAGATAAGGAGCAAAACAGCCCCATAAAAGCCTGACACAAAAGTATTGGTAGCCAGGAGCTTGTGACCTGTGGTTAATATCTCTGTTTCAGAAGGAAGATGCACATGAGGAATGGGAGAAGGACGGTGGTGAGGAGGGTTTGGGCTCTACAGGGGAATTCCTGCAAAGAGTAACATTCCCAGTGCAGAGCCTGCAGCTCTGAGAGGCGCCCTGAAGCCCAGCCAGCTGGAAAAGCAACAGCAGGATCTGACCCAGAGCAGCTCCCAAAACACAGCCAGGTGAGCAGCAGCCATGCAGCAACATGTCCAGAGCCATCACCCAGACACAAACCCCAAAGCACCGGCACTGACCCTGAAAGCATGCCCCTAAGACAGGTCTGGACACCGGGAATTCAGCTCTGCCTGCGTGCCTGGGGCCCCCAGCCCTGCTCCCATCCTTCACACAGGACTGCTCCTGGGACTGCTCCCATCCCTCACACGGGACTGCTCCTGGGACTGCTCCCATCCCTCACATGGGATATGGAAGTTCTCCCATCCCTCACATGGGGTGGAACTGCTCCCATCCCTTACACAGGACTGCTCCCAGCACTGGATACAGACCCGATGGAAAGCACGAGCTGAGGAAGCAGAGCCAGGTCACATCTGTGCCTGCAGATTGGGTACTCTGGCTACTGTTTATTGCAGAATCTGCAGATATCTACTCTGAGTGCACTCCTCTGTGTCATTTGGGTACATTTGGGTTTTTCTTGCACCCTCTGCTCACAAATCCATGCCTGAGGTGACAAGGGAAGGGTGCAGGGAAGGCTGTGCACCAGCAGCTGTGAGGGCATCAGCTCCCCACATATCATACATGGGATGTTTTCATTAATAGAAATGGTTAAATTATTTCCATTTTTCCATCTGAAGTAGCATCTGGCTGCCTAATAAAGTACAAAGGCCAYTTTTTGCAGAACAGATAGACATTTTTTAATTTTATAGTATTTTAGTCTTCCTCTTTCTGCAAGTGTCTCGAACTGCCTTATTCCCATTTGTGCAACCKCAGAACTCCAACTACCAAAGGAACCACTGAACACTATCACCCAGCGCTGTAATTCATGCTGATTCACACTTGCTGGCCCAGAGACTTTTTCTCCTCATACACCAGTCTCCTGAGGTTTATTTTTATTCCTCAGATATCCTATTTTGAGGCCTCAAAGCTCATTTCTTCCTGTTACAGAAAGGACTGGGATAAAGTAGAGAACACAGGATTAAGCCTGAGGTAATTCAAATAAAAATGAGACAACACTTCACCTGATAGCAAAAATCCAAATTAATTGCAAACAGAGTTTGTTTCTGAAGGACCATGCAAGCATTCTCCCACCTCCAGTGCTTTTTATGGCRGCAGTAAGAGGAACAAAAGGTGGGTGAGCTCAGGGAATGCTTCCAAACCCTCACTGCAGGTCTGCTTTCACAGAGTCATAGAATATCCAGGAAGAGACCAAAAGGACCATCAAGTTCAGCTCCTGGACCTGCACATGGATCTGTCTGCCCTCATTTCAGAAATTCAAGGTCATCTTTGTCCAGGAGTTTCAGAATCAGCAAACATGCAGCAGATGGGTAGGTTGGAATCTCAGCTACATCCTCAGAAGTTTCAGAGGAGCCTCCCAGAAGCTCCTGTCTGGGCAGGATTCACCTGCAATAAATGCCACCCTCACATCCACTGATCTCAGCTCCCAAATTGGTGCAATTTACTCCAGCTTGAGAACAATTACCTTATCTCTAAAAGCCACCACGGGAAAAAAAATCACCAGTCRTGGAGGAGTTTAAGTGGAAAAACACCTCCACTCTGAAACATGACAGGTCCAGCTAGATCCAAACTGCTGCTGAGCCTGCCAAAACCAGAATGCAAATCATAAAACATTCACAGTGAGGCTGCTTGCTACCTGAGTTACATTTATCCAAGGAATAGCACTCTACTGCCAGAGCATGAGGAAATGGAAGAAAGTGGGAAAATCTTAACAGAATTTGACACTAAGTTCTTGAAATATATTTTTGTCAGCCCTGCCCTGATCAGGGCATTTTTAGGATGAGGAAATAGGCAATACAGAAATTAAAATTCCCCGCATTTGCTGCTCTTGCAGTAAGTGACAGGGTAAGATCAATGTTTGGAGAGAGACTGTATAAAGAGAACAGTCTCCATTAATCTCATCCCTTCCCATGTGAAAGCACTTAATTTGCACTTTCTCAGCTGAGTAATTACCTCTGCTGTACACTTACAGCTCCTTTAGGAATGGAGTAGCTGATGTGAACGCAGGGCAATACGACAGATGAAAAACAATGCTAAAAAGAAGGAAGAAAACCAAACCACAAAATTAACCTTTCCTGAGCACCAGAGTGTTCCATGTTGTTTCCACCATTAGATTACGCATGAACCAGCAAAGATTTGGGAGATGAAAACTCAGCTACATATAAAACCAAAGTGAGATATGTAAAATACAAGTAACAAAGCCAASTTTTTAACCAAAGGCATCAGGACCCAAGCACAGCAGAATTCTGGGGCCAGGATACAGCTAAACAGTAGGAACAAATGCAACAGCCACCTAACTTGGGCTGAAAGCCTCTCTGGAAGCTCACAAACTTTCCTAAACTCTGGGGGAAAAGAAACATTCAACAAAACATAAAAATAACTCTAGAATAGCCGTAGAGTCACAGAAATGTACCCCAGAGCACTCTGCTGAGAGCTGGTCGAACAGAACCCTGCAACTGCCAGAGTGGCTGCAGCCTCATGAGGGAACAGCACAACAGCCCCACAGGCTCTGAAAATCAGGGGACTGATGTAGTTTACACCATGCTGACAATTCCTGAAGGGAGAAAAGAAGTTATTTGGTTATTCTGGTAGATTTTGCCATTTTATACTTGGAAATACATGCACGAAATTTATGTTTTCGTTCTGTGTCTGCAGGCGAGATTAATTTTTCTTTAAAGTCTGACTAGTATCTTCACTCCCCCTCCACCATTGGCTCAGAAGTCACCGAAGACACAAGATGTATGTGTTTTATTACTTGAAACATATGGTGCTACTCCCATGAATCACAACCACATCAATTACAGCAGCATAATGAGTGGAAGCACTGCTGTCCCTAGGCACGAGCACCGGTCATGGCAAAAGAGAGCCCTCATTCTTTGAGAGGGTGCTGCAGTTCCATACAGACCTTCCACCAGTATTCCTGATGGGAATGGTGGGCCAGATCAGGGGCTGCCTGCCCAGGTCCCACCTGTCAGTGACTGTGGGTGGTGGACATGGTTTGGTGGCACCAGCGCTGGCTCCCAAAACATGCAGCAGCTCCATGGGGCAGGGAAGCAGCAGCCTTGGAGTCGCAGCATATACAGCCAGTCAGAGAGTTCTGTGCTCCCACAAGACATTTATTTCTCACTTCTACCTCTGCAGTATTTAAAGGAAATCACAGGTATCTCAGCTAAGGGGAAAATGGCACCCAGTGATTCCCAAGCCTGCTTCTGCCAGCTGAACAATTCATGCCTGACATGCCATCCATCACATCTTGCTCCAGGCACCTCAGCCTAATCCATCCCCCAACGAGACCTGTCTCAGCCAAGCAGTTCCTGGGAATCACAGACTGCATATCACCCAAGCAGACTCTAAAATTCAGTATTTAGTTCCGGTGCTGAACACTTTGCCCCCCACAGACTTTCTTRAACCCTCTCATTGAAAGTTTCAGGGTGCTCCACCCATTTATCCTGTTTTGAAAGAAGAAGAAAAGCCAATTTTATTTAAAAAAAAAAACTTCTTTAAAGCTACATCAGGAAAYAGGTTATTGTGTGTCAGTCCTAATTCAGGCCCATGTATCATACACAGCCTTGGTGCACAGCTCAGATTTTGAGGGAGGCTGAAGCAAATAAAAGCAAATAAAAGGGAAGTCAAAGGAAAAGGAAAAAGCTGCCATCTCCATCCATGGACGTGGCACACTTTCTGTTGGAACAGCCACGAGGTGCTGTGTGTGTCGGGACTTAGAATCTGAGCTCCAGATCTGCTCTCCTCCTCCCATCAGCCTTAAACTTCTCCAGGAGATGGACTGGACAGCTCAAGATTGAAGGGCTACTGACACAGCCCAGGAGAAATGCCACTGCCCAGGGACTCATCAGCATTCTCTGCAAGGATCCTCCAGCTGAGTCTTGGGAGAACATTTTGTGCCACGTCTTGAAAGAGGAGGTACTGCTCTTGATTTGATGAAAAATGAATTGGAAATATGAGCTGTATATGTGCTAATTTACAGCGATGAAGTTTGCATTCATTACAGTAATGAGCATTGCATAAAGTGTATAATCAACATTCCCTGCAGATGTCAAGAGGAATCCAGAGGCAGGGAGGAAATACGTATACTTGCCAGAGCTGATCATAAACATCATAAACTTCCAGCCCCATGAAAACATAAAGAAAGAGAGAGCCCTTTTTCTCCCCACTAGTCCTAAGGGGTATTTGAGTGTATCTCTCGAGTTCTTGAACTAATGAGCTCAGACAGCCTTTCAACCATGAGATAAATATTACTACAAGTGCTCTAAATATTTTTATTTAGAAAGTGAAAGCACAACTGTTTCACTTCCTTTCCAGAAGAAGACAAAAGCTACAAATGTGATTACACTGAGTTGGTAACTGGAGATAAATAATTAAATCCTTCTATGCAGAGGAAGAGGTTTCTTTAACATCACAACAGAAGTTAAAAGTAATTGAAGAAAAATGCCAGAGTTTAATAAACAATCATCTGAAATAAGAAAACCCCATCCACTGTCTGTGAAATCAAAGCAAGGCAGGCAACAGTGAGATAGTGCCTGTTCTGTGAAATGAAACACAAACCACCTCCAGAGGGGATGGAAGAAAGGTTGGTGGTGGTTTGGTTGACTTCAACGCCATGTGCAACAGTAAGAACAACACAGCAGAGGATGAGCACCAATGTTACCACGAGCAAGAGTTCTCCAGACACCCACACCAGAGTCGTTCTTACCTTCTGGCAGCCTGGGGTTAGCGTGGATGGAGTTGGGGTCCCCATCCTCCTCGGGATGGTACCGGTACAGTGTCTGCGACTGCTTTGGGGAGGACTGGCTGCGGTCTTCCTTCAGAGCAACAGGAGGAGAGGTTGTTGCACTGAACTTCACCTTGGGGAAATCATTCCCCTCRAGGCCTTCATGGGATGATCTTGCTGAGCTCGGCTCTGTAAAGTTCACCTCTTTCAAGCCCTGATCCATGTTGTTCTCTGGCTCTTCCTTCCTGGCATGCTTTTTCATTTTAGAGTGGGGGGCTCTTTCTTGCTCGTGCCTCTCTTTGTTCCCTTTTGGCCTCCTCTCCAACTCCTCCAGGTGCTGGGGTGCCTCGGTGGTGGCCGTGGTGTGCTGGGGAGGAGTCCCGGTGGTGGCTGGTGCGTCCTTGCGTGTCAGCTGCTGGAGGGAGGGTGCGGTGGTGCGGGGCAGCCGGCGGCGCTCGCCGCGCTCCGTGGCACTGCGGGCCTCGGCGGGGCCCCGGGGCACCGGGGTGGTGCTGGGCGCCGCCGCGCCCTCGGTGTGGGGGTCAGCCAGGGCTGGCACTGAGGGAGCCACGCTGGCCGCCAGGTAGTCATAGTCCTCACCCTGCTCCTGGCTGAGGCTCTCGTGCTCCAGGTGGGACGAGTAACTCCTGTACTTCTTTGGAGACTCCACCTGGGTGTTGTCTCCCTCAGAGGCCTCCTGGTCGTAGCTGTAGGGATCGTCGTAGTGCCGCTCGGGCTCGCCATCCTCGGCGTCCCCCGGGCTGGCCGTGTTCAAGGGGAACGTGTCGCAGTCCGGCAGCTGGTAGCACATCAGCTCCCCGCCGGCGTTGGGGCAGTGGCAAACCTTGCAGGGGGGCATGTGGAAGGTGTGCCCCGCCACGTACTTCTGTCCCTCGTGCAGGCAGCCGATGCGGCCGCACTGGGGACACCCGTCCGCCGGCACCACCGCGTCGATGCAGTTCGGGGGCAGCTCCGGGCACAGCATGAACTGGCAGCTGATCTTGCCCCCTCCCTTGGGGCACGAGCACTCGGTGCTGCCAAAGTCCACGAAGTAGGACTGTCCCTCGGGCACCTTGCCGTTGACGAAGCCCACGTTGACGCAGTCGTAGTACTGGTAGCCCTCGCAGGTGCAGCCGTGCTGCAGGCACGTGGCGCAGCACTCGCCGGGCTCCAGCACGTCCTCGATGCAGTTCTCCAGGGCCTGGCACTCGGCGCCCGTGCAGTCCCTCTGCGCCTGGCAGCCGCCCCAGCACAGCAGCACCAGGAGCAGGGCGTTCCAAGGGCTCTGCTGCCAGCTCCGGGCCCTGGCCATCGTCTTCCCGAAGGAACGCGGCTCCGCTCCAACCTCGCACGTTCAGCCTTGGCTGCTCTCCTGGAAGGTTGGGGCTTCAGCTCCGAATCTGCAGCGGCCTCCTGAGTTACCTTTTCTCATAGATCCTGGAGTTACGAAAGAAAACTCTGTTAAAGACTACACTCAGCACATATCCTGTTAAACATTAGAAGTCTTTAAAAGTTGGGACGAAATCCARCATCTGGAAACCTAAGGACAAAAATTAATCATAATGTCTCCCAAGCATTAGAGGCACTAAGTTTGGAGCTGGATGCTTCCCCCACCCCTGCTCTGAAAAGGAAAGGAAAAAAAAATGGTTGTCACTGCTCTGTTTTGAATCTGTTGACAAAACATATGTATTTCAATAAAAGGAAGGCCCTTCTTTATACTTCAATGCCTTTTTGTTAATCTTTCCAGCTAAAAAGATTTTTTGGCAGAGCATAAGTAAATACACTGTTCTTCCTCTGCAGATATCAGCTTAAGATAATTATTCTTTATGTTTTAATTACAAAGACTCAAATCTTAAGGAATTTTTACAGACAAAACTTAGCCTTGGGACGTGAGAATTTGTCTGTACACATGTTAACTCAAAATCTGGATTTTTTCTGCCTCCTTCCCCCACTGAGCAATCTCTTGCACTTCAGTCTTCAGCATTAACAGTTATTTCTCTGCTCCAGCAGGGCTAAAATAGAACTTCTTTGTGTGTTGTGGTTACTTTGTGGTTACACATCATACTAACTATCCTGTAATACATATTAAGGGCCGGATTCTCTGCTCACAGAGGTTGGCACAGCTCCACAGCAGGACTGTGGTGCACAGAGGGATTGACTCCAGCTTCACTGGAGGACATTTACAACAGCTGAGGGTGTGCCACCACTGGCAGCCACTTCTTTTAGTTTTGACAACACCAGCGGTTGAATTAGTGAATACTAAATACTATACTATACTATGAACACACAATATACATCTATACATACACGAACTGCCACAACAGCACTGTTAGATGCCTTGAAGAAGAGAAAATGGTTTGCTTTCTAATTACTAAGCCCTTTGAGCATCAAAAAGTTCAAGGGTTAATCAGCTGTTGTCCTTAATATCAAAATTCTGCTCACAAAGCTACACAATTAACATGGGAAACCACTTACAACAAAAAAAAAATTTGCCTATAGAAATTCTATAGAACCAGCAATCTGATTATTTTCCCAGGACCCCTCCCATCATCAAAAAAAAACAACCCTAAAACATTTATCTACGGGGTAAAATACAGCCACATCACCCAGAACAATGAACCACACACACAACAGGAGTTGTGCCAGAAAATCCATTCAGAAAGATTACTTCTCCCATTCAGAGGGGGCTTCCAACAAGTCTGCTCAGTCCCTCTGGCAAGAGGCCAGGCTGTGGGAAATGCCTGCCTGTGCTGATAAGATATGGGCAAACCCTGCTAAGAATTTCCACAGTTCTGCCCTGGAATCCCAATCACTTCAGTACCTTATACAGAGACAGAATTCTTACAAATGTAGGTTTCCTCCTACTAATATGAGTATATTAGCTGAGTGTGCTCAAGGAGAGTGACTGAAAAATAAATTTGTCAGAAAATACAATAATGGCTTGGAACAATTTCACTTTTTCAAAATCTCACTGCTCTCAAAACCAGGCTATTTCTCATGAAGGAGAATTTTCAATATGTGGTGCTGAAATTAATTCCTCAGAACGTAGCCTGGGAATTAATAATTTATCCTGCTTTCAGCAGCTTTTCCAGGTAATCCAAACTTGTAATTGTTACATTGCTTTAGCTGGGAAATAATGAATGGGAGAACAACTACAGGTGACTTCTGTAAGGGGCTCACAGTAGGATTTTGTCACATCCCCTGCCGTGGTACCTCCTGGCTGTGATGCCTCAGTGCAAACCCCCGGGGAGGCAGCAGAGCTCAGCTCTGCCCTGGCCATATTCCCTTTTTTACATCAGGCTTCCCAGAGAGCCCCAGCACCCAGAACGGGCCATGTGGGTGTCAGAGACACAGGTGTGGCAGCCTCAGCGTGCACCAGGGCAGGGCCAGGCATCACCTGTGGGACAGGTAAGGGGGGAGCTGGTGTGAACACCCCAGCCCAGCCAGCCTGTGCTGGGGCACAGCCCCAGGTCAATGGTGCCCCAAAACGCCTCATGCTCCCAAAAGAAAACCCTGAGCTGAAGCAAGAGGCAGAGAGCAGTCACCCCTCCCAGGGAGAGTGTTCAAGGACAGCTGAGGGTTCATCACAGAACAATCCTGCTTTGGAGAAAGGAGCTGCTCCCCTGTGCTCCACCTGGCCCCCTCACCCKCACCCGTTTCCATCCAAGGGTTTGTTTGCCTGCCCGGGTCACCGCCAGTCCTTCCCCTGTTCCCATCCTTGCTCCCTTGCCTCTCACACTCTCTGCTCCATGCCCTGCTCAATCCTCTGTGCCTTCCTCTTCCCACCGTTTCCACATCCCTCAGCATTTGGGTTTTCAGGCTTAACTGATAAGGCTGAAATCCTTATAAGCCCTTCCTCCATGAATGACACCACGACCTTCCCTTTCCTCACCTCAGCCTCACTTTCCTTTCCCAGAGGCTGCTTGGTTTTGGTGCAATGACTCCAACAAAAAGTATCTTTTCATTCCTTTAAACCACTGCGTTTCTGTGTGCTTTCTCCATCTGTTTCCCACACCCATCACTCCCCTCAAACCATAAACTCACTTATCAAATAAACAGCCTCTACTTCAGGCACAGGGAAAACCATCTTTGAGGGGAGCACAGACAGGGATGCTGAGCCCCCTAAGCCCCCATCCTTGCACACRGAGCCGTGCTCCTGCCAGCCCCCACAACTGGTGTGCTCCACCTCTGGACCCCTGCCCTGCCCCAACACTGCAACGATGCTCTGGAGACAGCAGCTCATTACCAGGGAGAGGCACCAAAAGCTGGAGCTGTAAATGAAGATCTCTGAGCCAAAAGGGTAAAAACAATAAATACACTAGCTCTGTAGGACAGGGGAGTTTCATATTAGCAGATGTTGCAATAATTTGTTTCCATTAACTATTTTAATGCTTTCCTTGATGTCCTTTTAAGCAACTGGGGAAATACACAAGGRCTTCACTAAAATGAGAATTGGTTCTTTGTACTCTCACCAATGTCCTTCACCCACTCTTACCAATGTCACTGACCTTTGCTGTTGAGTGACAAATTACGCCCTGCACACCGAAAATAAAAGTCTTTCAAAGGTTCTGTTGAAAGCTTTACAGAGCTCTACAGCAAGGGAACCGTGTGCCACCCGTGCCAGTCCTCATGCACTGCTTCATGTCCCAGGAGAATTCCATTCATGTCCACTGTGGAATCCCCTAACCTGTATATGCTGCTCTGCTTTGGTCCAAGGGCTGACCCTGTTGGCTTTACTGGGTTTTACTGAGCCATAATTAAAGAAGTTGCAGCCATTCCTGTGCTCATAATACCTCCTGAGCAAGCAGGAGTGCCTGTGCAAGAGAGGGGCAATGGTCTGGACTGAGAGTGAGTCCCTCAAATTCCACCCACATAAACATGTGAGGTAAACCAGCAGTAAATGGAGGATGGTCACACTGCTGCAGTTCCTTATGCCTCGATTCCCTCTTTAAAAAGTATTCCTAGGAAAGGCAGAGTAAAGACACTTTATGGAGAACCAGCTTTAAAAACAGTCCAAATAAGCATGAACTGCAGGAACACATTTTCATGGGAAAGGAAAGCAGATGAACCCAGTATCTGTGTGATGGGACATCCAGGGCTAACAGCAGCAACCATTAAAATTGTAACTAGTCCTGGCTGAAAAACACCATATTCCTGTCTCCTGGCAGGGGAATAAAACAAGATTTCAAGATGCTTATTTCAATTCAGTTTAGGGCCAAAAAGTTATAAATTTTGACATTTTTTCAAAACAATATACTCCAAGTGATTTACTTCTTTCAAAGCCATAACATAAAACCAAAAGGAAGAATGTTGACTTGATTAAAATTGTTCAGTCGTATTACTCTAAAATGTTGATGAAACCAGTGTGTTCCCACAGAAGATCTAGACATTTTAAATGTGCAAGTTCTTTAAATTAAGAGGAGCGTTTTATTGGGAGATTCTTTTTCCAGATGGTTTCATTTCAGTGCTGAAYCAGAAAGCTTATTTTAGGTAAGCAGAGGTGACAGGAGGCACTCTCCTTCAAAGATTTCACCCAAAGACAACGTGTCTGTGGGAAGGGTGCCCCAGAGACATACAGAAGATGGGCACATGTGGAAGAAATGCCACAGGAGCAACACAGGAGCATTCTGTCAAATGTTCACCGAACAAAAGGAGACAGCCGTTCATAAACAAAAAGCAGTAAAGAGAATAAACCCAGTGCACTGTAGGAGAACCCACTGATTTCCATCTTTAAGATGTACCTGCAATTTCACCAGCTGCAGATCGCTGTGAAGAGGTTTTGACAGAACAATTCTTTTCTCTGTCCCACCTCTCAGTCCCTCACTAAATTGCAATGTTTGAGGACGACAGTCACAGAAATGCTGGTTTGATCTGTATCTTCTGCTTTTTGAGAGTGTGCAGGGCCAGATGCCAGGCTGATGTAAGAGCAGAAGGTGGCAGCCATCTGTGCAATCCCTGCYGTGCTGGGGACTGGGAGCACACTGGGTGTAACTGGGCTAGCAGCCCCTGAGCCTGCCCAGGAATCCACACCTAAGGCTCACACACACAAAGAAAATCCCTGTGGGAAAGCCAGCGCAGGGCTGGCACTCACCGCCTGTGCACAAAGCAAGTTCATCAGCCCACAGAGCTGCCATGAACATTCTCCTGCTTTCCCAGTGCCAGACAGCTGAAATTGGCCCTGCAGGCTCAAGCTGTACATGAGCAGGGACCAAACACAGCCTTGCTCCGTGCTGGTGAATCTCTTGCTGATGCTGAATCTCTCTCACAGCGGTGAAAGCTCTGCAGAAAGCAGGGCAGCAGGCAGAAGCACATGTGCACACCCGTCCTGAGGAGCAAGGGGAATGTATTTCCCCAGTCCAAGCATTTTCACACCTCTCCCCAGCCAGAGCTCCGGGCTGCCGCAGCTGCCAACAGCTCTCCCTGCCTGCGGTCACAGTTTAGACTGAGGGAGGAAGAAGGGAGGGGATGGAAGGAAACAACAATTTTAAAACAATCCCTTTTAAATGCAAGAGAAAATGGAAATTTGTGAGAGCATTTCAATCTTGTATGAAAACCAGAAAAAACCCTAAACCCAGTAAGTCCTGACTGGGCTGTGCCAGCCCATGGATTAGATCTTCCTTTCACACCCTCTCAATCCGGAAACTGGTGATCTCAGCAGGCGCTGGCAGGGATGGCTGCTGGCAGGGACTGCTGCTCTCCTCGCAGAGGAACTGCAGGGCTATTCACCGGCAGGATGAATGAAAAGGGAGAAGTGTTTCCATCACTGCTCTTATGCAACATTCAGGCCCAGGGCTCATCATCTCTGCCTGCAAATTGTGGAATCTGAGCTGAACTGAACCCCTGTGTTGGGCAGAAGGAGCAGAGGGGTAGGATGAACCTCAGGGTAAATCCCAGTCCAACAAGCTGCTTTTTGTTATTGAAAGTAAAGCACTCGGAATTGTCAACACTCCGGTTCTTGGCTAAACAAGCCTGTGTTCAGGAGTCATAGCTTTTGCAGGAAGTTTTCCTCAGCTTTGTTTTCAATAGGAAATCAGTTATCATTAACCCCCTTTTCATGGAAAAGCTTTTAAAAATGGACATTTGGGAGTCTGGRGGATTTTTACTCAATCCAACAGCGAACTCAAGAGGAAACAAACAAGAAGAAAGCAGGATGGGATCAAAACTCACGCAGCCTCCCCAAAGAACTCCGATAAGAACTCCCTTCCCAGCAGAAGCACCCTTGGGCAGAGATGCTCCAGAAGCTTCCCAGGACATTCCCCATGCTCAAATCCAAACAGGAACCTGACATGCTGCAGTAATGGAAAAGCATCACCCGAGGTATTTCAGCTGAAGTAGCCAAGCATTAACAGAAGTGACCAGGCAGCTCAGGGACTTATTCTTCCACAATGTGCAGGGTTTGAAGGCTTTCTGAAGTCCCRGAGTGCAAAGGCAGCCTTTTTCCCAAGGAATGACAGAGCCAGGGAGGGAGAATCATGTCTTGGGGCTRTTGTGTCAGTGCTCCCCTTCAGCCCAGCCCAGCCCAACAGGGCAGGTACCTGGATTCCAGAGGAGTGAAATTCTGTGTCACTGGGAGTCGCCGGTGCAGCAGATCCGAAGTGACTCAGTGGGAGCACAGGAGTTGCCCAGGAGCCAGAGAGGAAGGGCTCACATGGGGCACA
>JACDOX010000469.1:0-52209 GCA_014549065.1 Cardinalis cardinalis | reverse complement strand
ACAGGAGGCTCAGCAAGTCCTGACAGCTGGGCCAGGGTCACAGCTCTGCTGCAGAAGGAGCCAAACTTTTACACTGGAGTGAAAATAAATGTGTTTGCTATTGATACACTTTTTTTTCTCTTGTTTTTACATCACCAAGTTTCAGGTGACTATATATACTCYTCAAAAACACAATTAAATAATCCAGCTATTTCCACACCAGCCAAAGAAATCTGGGAAAAGATTAGAGCAAACTCAGCAACAGCCACTCAAAAATGTTTCCCAAGGCACAGCCAACAAAAACTTGTCAAAGCTCATAAGTTATGAACTAATTTGCACAGGGAGAGCTCTTTTGGCAGCAGGCAGGTCCCTGAGCTCCACAGCACCTTGAGCAGCTGCACACACGTGGAGACAACCTCATGATGGGGCAGCACAGCTCCCAGGAACCAGCACCAGCTCTGGGCTCTGGGCTTGGGTGAGCACTGTCCATACGGGAGGCTGCTCTGACAAGTGAAATAAAGGATTTTTTCTCATTTATTTAAATAGCTGCACTCCTCTCTTCCCTCTCAGGAAGGAACAAACCCCTAGTTTCCAAGATGTTCTAATATCTAAATATTTAGATATTTACCATTTCCCAAAACTAACCCAAGCACAACCCCTGCACAATCTCACAACTGTGCCCCTCAAATGTATCCTTTCAAGACCCTGGACTAGATTTCTCTCTCTCTGTTTCCTTCCTCTAACCTCCTTGSAGGATGCTCCAGCCCCCTGCCCCTTCCCACAGCTTTACAGAGCTCCCATTTGCAGGGCTGCAGTGCCTCTCACCAAGGAAAGAGCCTGCTGCAGGGACAGTGGCATGCAAAACCTGAGATGTCACTCCCATTCCCCTCTGTGATTCCCTCTCCCCGTTTCTCCTTTCCTCCATGAAAGTACTTAGAACTCTCTGTAAGCATCACATTTAAGTTTTGCATTTGTTTCTTTTTTGTAATCCAGTCTCCTGCTTGCACTCTGAACCCCACTGCCCCCTAAGCAGTGACAGTAATTCAGACCTTTTGTTGAGAAATGCGTTGGTTGGAACATCTGAGCACTCCCTACCTATTCCAGGCAGCTCTTTCCAAACAGTTCAATCAGAAAATTCCCCCACCCCCATCTAAAATCCAAATTAGGCCAAAGAAAGCCTACTATTTAAGTGACAGCTTAGCAAGTGGCCTTTCCTGCCCTGTGCGCTGCCATGTGGCAATTTGGAAATAATTAACAATGGTTTTCATYCTGGGAAGGCTGAAGGGAGCTGCCAGGCAGCTTTGCACAGCATACCTGAGAGCCAGAGCTGCCTCCATCGTCTGAACTCCAGCTTCAGAAGGGAGGAATGGATCTGAGATCCTCCAGAGGAACTCAGAGGGGTTTGCTTCAGTCTGCCAATTAATTTCAAATCAATGTCAAAACAAAATGTCAATACAGCAAGTTTGCAGCAAATAATTTTTTTCGTAATTGCGTCCCGACTTTGTCACTATCATGATTAATGGTGAAAGTCTAGCTGTTGGGCACTGAAAAATACCCAATTACTGAATCTGGTTGAGCATCTGACAAAATACATGATTTTTTGGTCTGAAGAAAAGGAACTCAGACTTGTTTCAGCATTCCTGCACATGCCTTCTCAACCTCCATGGACTGCAGACAAGAACATATCTGGAGTATGGACTGGATGTACCATGAGGCATATTGCCAATTATAAATTAATAAAATCCAGAAAAAGCAACCGTGATCATTCCCTGGGAACAGTTTCCTCTCACATGGTGACAAAACAAAGTCCCTATCAAGGTTATTATATATAGCAATTAAATTCTTCAGCTAAAACAAAACTTGGTTAAAATGTTTTCATTGAAATGTTGGTTACCACAGGCATTAAACAAATGGAAATCAAAGCCTACCATTTGTTGAGCACTTTGAAAAGTTTTAACGCAAAAAAAAAGTGCTGGAAAGAGACCTTCAATTTTTCCTCATGAATGAAAGTAAATCCCTGTAAATGAAGCTGCATCTATCATGCTGCTAATCAGTCAGCAGCCACAGAAGTAATCCATCAATCCCAAGTGTTGCTGCACAAACTTTCCATAAAAGATAATGGAATTAATTTGGTTTGGTGGGTACCAAACTGAAAAGGGAAGAAGCCTGCTCTGCTATTCCATCTCAGAGCCCATCATGCAGAGACAACAATAATTCCAGGTGGAGCTTACAGAAGTCACACGAGCATAGCCCCATCTTCCACCTCAGGTTTATGCTGCACTTTTGCCTGCAGCACACGTGGAATGCTGTATCTTGACTCCCTTCCTTTCACAGGGAACAGATCCAAACTGTCCAGGGGTAACCTTAATTTGCAGAATAATTTCCTGGAGATAGGAGCACGGGTTTTTCCTGTTTCTGCACAGAACCCCAAGCTGGGGTATCACACTCAGTGATAGTTTGCCAAGTGTCCAAATGCACTGGGACAGCTTCTGCCCTCAGATGCACATGTGCACTTCTTGAGTTCAGAACAACTTGTGGTTCTGTACCATATTCAGTCTACAAACCAGAATGAGATTAGGAAAGCAACTCATACTTATTTTGTAAATTACACATGACATTTTCTAATATACCACAGCAAGTAACAGTGATCTGCTGGGTAAGCTCGCAACCCAGACTCTTGAATACTTTAATTTACTGATCATCACCCAATACAAGTAAACCCATTATCACTTTCAACCACAGGTGGAATATTCAAAACAGAAATCCCAGCAAACCAGATGATACTGCATTAACAAAAAATGCTGACTGAATAATTGTATATGTTACCTTATAGACACACAAATAATTTAAACAAGAATACTTTTTTTTCCTTTACCATCATCTTGGTTTTGTTGAACACACTGACAAAACAGTAAATTCAACCTGATTTTCATCACAGCAAACAATACTCCAGCTAAAGTGGTATTGACTAGTACGAACAATTTGTTTGGTCTTGGCACATTAAAATACATATTTATGTTTTGGTCAATGATCTTTTGTAAGGGAAGGAAACTATTTTATTTTCCAGCTGAGGAAATCCYATAACTGTAAAGATAATTAATACAAGGGGAAGTAAATAATTAGTACAAGAGGAAATAAATAGTTAGTACAGAAGAAGAAGAATGAGTTTGTAGTCCCTCCTTCCACATTAATTATGTACAGTCCAGCACATGACTGAGAAGGAAAATTAAGATGGAAAAGTTACTAACATGAGAGGTGAAATGAAATTTCCCAAGAGTAGAGAACATTTAGTATTTAAAATAATGAAAGAAGGACAAAAACCCCACCAAGGAAAGCAGAGGGGGTGCAGTGGGAGGAATTTCAGCTTTCCATACTCCCCTGTCCGTGCTCCCCGAGGCTCTCTGAGGCGAGAGGCACCTGCAGGAGCCTTCCTGTGGCACGACCCTGCCTCACCCCGCCTGATGGAAACGCTCTGGCAGCCCAGCCAGACGTGCACACCCAGCTGACTGAGCTGGAGCCCCCACGGGGAAGATTTCCACGGGGTTTCAGTAATAACGGCACATCGAATTGGAAGGCTCAATTCTGAAAGCAAGGGGCTGATACCATGGTGCTGGGCATCCCAAGTACAAAGAACAAGAACAGAACAAAGGGGTCTGTGAGTTTAAGTTCTCAGAAGATCACTGTTTAACATCAGTTTTCTAGAAGTCACCTCGCTGATGAGGTTCTCTGCAATCAGTGGAGGGCTGGGTAATTCTCCAGAGGGCAATTAATAAACTGTTTGGGATGGATGCATTGTCCCTTTCCTCTGAGCTTTACCACAAAATTCCAGGCTGGTTTGGGCTGGGAAGGACCTTAAAGATAACCCAGTTCCACCTTCCACTACCCCAGGTTGCTCCAAGCCCTGTCCAGCCTGGCCTTGACACTTCCAGAGATGGGAAGCCCACAACTTGCACCATACAGAGACTATACACGATTTACATGACACATACCTTAATTTTGGGTGGACCAAGCTGCAGAGCCTGTGATTTTTCACTTTGCAAAGGAGGACTCTATGGGCAATATGAACAAAGCTTACAGAATTGTAAGGAACAGAAATAAACTGAAGGGGATATTCCTTCACCAAATGTGGACCACAACACTGCAGAGGCCAGGGAGGAGAAAGCAATCATTCCCTTGGAGGTCAATTGGGAGAATCCCAGCAGAGCTCTGAAAAAAATTATGGACTCCATCACTCCAGCAGTTCCTGGTCATCCAGAGGAATGGAAAAGGAAAATGGTGCAACACCCCACAATTCTGCCAATCCTCTGTTTCACCTACAAGACAAACTTCTATGAAGGGTGCAAGGTGTGCATCCAGATGGAGGTGTTCCTCTCAGTAATGTGGGGGTGGCCACATTACACATGGGCACGATAAGGACTGTCAGGATCTGGATTTTCATTGTTTCCATGCTCTTCTCAGAGAGCCAAACCTCTATATATCAAACAAGATGTAAAAATAATGTGCTCTTGTTATACACAGGCTCCTGTCAGTACACGCTGACCACTCACACCCTGACCACTGCCTCCCAGGGCCCGATAAAGGCGATTTTCTGTTTGGGATGTTTCACCCAGATAAAGTGTTCATCCTTAAAATAATATTAAGCAGTACCTTTCCACATTACCTTCCAATCTGTACTACCATCTCAGCCCACAGGCACTGTTCTTCCTTCAGCAGGAGATTTTGAGTTGTTTGACTTTATCTTGTTTACTTTACACAAATGCTATTCCTTTCTTACAGATGGGTATGATCTGGTGAAGACATGGAACATTTTATCCCACAGCAAAACTCATTCAAAAGTACCATCTGGTCTTCCTGCAGGGGCACAGTAATGCCAGAAATTGTTTAACATTCCATAAATTCAGACCACAGAATGGATAGCTCATTGTTAAAGTGAAGCAAGGCATCATTTGGAATCTGATGACAGACATTTTGCTGGGATTTTGCCTCAAAAATAGTATCCAATGTATTATTTTTGGTTTGCTTTTAAAACTTCATATTCGACATTAAACAGCAAAGGTGGGTCACAACGTGACCTTAACCTCTGGCTGAATCCCCACTTCCAGCACTGTCCTGGCTAATAACTTCAGGAGAAAGAGTGGGCCACTGGGTTATAACAAATTCACTGCAACACCAAATTCTGCTCTCCTTGCCCCTGGCGTGTGCCTGTTGTAGCTGCAGGATACACTTCTTAAGAGAACAGAATTCAATCTTCAAGTTTAAGAGCCATTAAAATATGTCCTGTTTTACAGATATTGCACTTACTGYCCTCACACACAGCCCTACACTGCCTCTCACTGACTGGTAAGAAACCCCACATTCATAATGGTATGAACTGCCATTTGCCATTCCTTTCCACACCCCAATGCTACAGTATTTAATCAATAAAAAGGCTGGACATGAAGTCYTGCTGTGAGTATGTACCATCTGAGTCAACACTGAAACAGCCTCCATTTGCCATTCATACAAGAAAACCACAGAATAAAGAAGGGGGGAAAGGAGAATTACAGCAAAAAACCCCAAAACACACACAAAAGGAATCAGCGGTGTTTAACTGGAAAAAAAGGGCTCTGTAGAATGCTGCCCCCAGAGTGGGACACAGCGGCCCCGTGCCCAGTTCCTGGGGTTTGCCGGGGCCAGGCAGCCCCTGTCCCCTGTCCCCTGTCCCCTGTCCCCTGTCCCCCACAGCTGTGGGAGCCAGCTCCAGCAACTGCACACAGCTCACAGTGTTTGGAGCAGGAACCCAGCACGGACCATCCCAGAGACACAAACCAGCCCACAGCACTTGCACGCTCCCTGGGACACGAATGAACATCTCAAAACTCTATTATTTCAGCCCAGAAAGTTGTCATTTAAGACCCTTTATGTAAGTGTATACAATCATTGCCATGTCTCTGGGAAGCTCTCACACTGCTATAATAAAATCCACAGAAGCAAAAAGCACTTTTTGCCCAGCCATTCCTAATCCTAGAGACAATGCCTATATTTTTCCATCACATCAGATCCTGGATGGTGGGGGAAGGGCAGGAGTGTGAGGAGACGGGGGAAATGCAACTTGAGAAGTGGTAAGTGTGTCAAAATCTAAATTACTTGGAGATATTTTGCAGCACAATTCTCCTTTATGCCTGTGCAGCTCGGTTCATATGGCTCACATTCAGCCTGTCACAGTGAATCACTGCTACTCCTTGACTAACATTAACAAAAACAAACCTAACTTTCGCTCCAGCCTGTGAGGTAAAACTTTGAATTCCCAGTCAAAAGGCCAGAAGTGGCATTAAAAATAATTGTTTTTGTAAGAAGCTCATTTTGAGGAGAAAACAAATAAAAGCCCATGAAGATCTGACTAATAGCACAAACACATGTGTTGCTTATGGAGAATTTTGCAAAAAAGCAAAAAGCTTTGTCCACGAGCAGCAAAGATCCAGCTTTAGCAGCCTTAACTAACAAAGCAAACCCGCCCCTCAGTACTTAAGTCTTTAAACTGCATCAAACGGGAAATATTTAGCAACAGCTTTAGAGCCTAAAGAACAGTTAAAAAGTAAATCTGGAAAACAAAGTACAAAAACCAAAGTGAAACTCAGCCAGACACAAGCTCTGCAACTAGCAGAACGCAAGGCACAAAGCAAAGCCAGCACTCAAACATTAAGTTATTTTACGCTTCTCCCAGCAAATTTGCAACAAATGTCCAGTTAGGAAAGATTTCTGCTGACCTGTGTATGAGCAGCAGTGCAGATGTGGCGAGTTCTCCTGTCACCTTTTGTTCCCAGCCATGTCAGCTGTTCTCTGCTCCAAGTGCTGCTCACACTCCCAAATCCCCTTTTCCAGCTCTATCTTAGGAACTGCCCAGATTTTGTAGTGTAATCTGAGCAGGGAAGTACCATGTGCCTATGATATGGTTAATTCACTTTTTACCCCCTGCAATGCTTAAGGAAGCTGCTTCACATTTCAAAGCTGAGCCTAGGGCTGCCTGACCCAGGTGAAGCCAGGGCAGCGCTGCAGCTGCCTCCTCCACCCCAATGGGGCCCTAAAACCTCCCCCTCCCAGAGCCCCGGGGGGATTGAGGGGCTGCTGAGGCCCTTGTCTCCCTTCCCCTGGGTGCCTGGTGCAGCAGAGACCGCAGTCCCAGCACAGAGGGGACTCCTTGCTGAGGGCCACCACCATCCCCAGGGCCAAAGCCAAGGCTGGTCACTGAGGCAGCTCTGGTGAGGCCCCTCGAGACCCAGCAAAGCCGTGGGCATCTGGTCTGGGATCTTTGGCTGTGAAGATGTTGCACACGTTGGGATGGAAGAGTCCCATCTGATCCTCTCCAGGTTTGCCATCAGCTAAGCAATTAACAGTGTCCAAAAACCACTAAACTTTATCAATTAACTCTTCTGTAAATATTCTTCTATTGTTATTGATCTATTGGTTTGAATTTGCAATTGCCATCATGCTTGACAGGAACACTACTCTGAGAGAAGGAGGAAATGCCTCTTCTTCCCAAATTCTGCACAGGGGAGAGTTACACCCACTGTGAAGCTGCCAAGCACGAATGCACCAGAGAAGGTGCAGAGGAGGAGAGGGAGAATGGTCCCCAAATCTTTCTGTCCCTGCTGCTGGTCCAGCCCCAGCCCCACGCTGAGGTCCCCAACGCTGTGCACCATCCCCAGGGAAAACAACAGCACCAGCCTGGTGCAGGCATTTCCTGAGGGTTTGCTCAGAGAAGGGTGAAGCCCAAACTGACACGGGCTGTGCTATTCCCCAGCTTTTGTGCAAGTAAATTCCATGTAATCTCAAAGTCAACATGGTCAATGGCCCAAGCACTGCTAAATCAAGTCAGGGAGGCCAAGGGAGTCAGTCCCACTTGGCAAGGGGAAGGGAGGTCTCTGCTCCTCTCTCCTCCAGCCCTGGGCAGATGAGGAGCAGAGAGAGCTGCCTTTTCAACAGCCAAGAGAGGGCCCCTAAAAGAGATTAAAGGGAAGAAACAGTCAGGAATCCTGGAAGAGGAAAGATATAAGACAAAAAGATGGCAGAAAAGAGAAAACCTTTGGGGGATCTTTTAACTCTTGGCCAGAAGGCAGCAAAGCAATTTCATGTAAAGAACCTGCTTTTTTAAATCCTTGCCCTGATATTTAACATCTGCAAATACCTTGTGTGGGATTAATAATAACTGCATTCTGCATTCCTGAGCTTTCCTGTCTTCAAGCTCTTGACCCTTACTCTAAAGCAAAGGTGAGAGCTCTATCTTCCCTGTTGCATAATTTACTAAACCCAGTTATGTTTGAAATGAGCATGTTGGTGAGGTAAAACTTGGAATAATATAATGGACTATTTCAGAGAAAAATATATATTCTTCAAGGGTGAATTCAACATCTCAGCTCAGAAGTTTGATCTCGACTGGGGTGACAATTGCTTACAAAACAAAAGCAACAAAAAGGAAGTGAAGTGACCTCAGAGGTTAGGAATGGAGCCAACAGTTGTCTCTGTCGATGGCTGTGTTTATAGCACAGTATCATGGAATGGTTTGAGTTGGAAGAGACCTTAAAGCTCATCTTGTTCCACCCCCTGCCCTGGCTAGGGACACCTCCCACTGTCCCAGGCTGCTCCCAGCCCCAGTGTCCAGCCTGGCCCTGGGCACTGCCAGGGATGCAGGGGCACCCACCCTGTGCCAGGGCCTCGCTGTGAGGAGCCCCCAGCCCCAGGCAGCCCCTGCACTGTGCCCAGCAGCACTCCGTGCCCCTCTCCCACCCGCCTGGGGTGCCCCATCCCTTACTGTGGTGGGTGACCCCGATTTCTGTGCCCCCCCAGCCCTCCAGGTGAGGCCAGGCAGGGCTGCACGGCCAGGGCAGGGCACAGCTCCGGCCAGCTCCTCACTGCCTCATTCCATTAGCCTGCAGAACAGGCTATAATGTGCTGAAATGATGATTAATCAAATCTTATTTTTCTCTAAAGCAGCTAATGAATAGCCAATTAAGTGTCTCAGTAATTCTCAAATAACAAAGGAATACTCATGGAGTGACAACTACCAGCTATTTCACAGCACAGGCCCAGCAGTGAAAGCCAGCCTGGCTGGAAGGGCAGGGGCTGTGGGACCACCACATCGTCCCAAAGCCACCTTTCTCTCCCACTTCAGATCACCACCATCCCCCGTCCCCACTGCTTGCTCCCAGGCCTTTGTGCCCACTGCTGTGGAGGGACAGGGAGCCCTGGTGGTGCCACCAAACAAGGGAGTTGGGGATGGGGTGCCCAGGGGACAGGGGGGACAGGGGCCAGGGGGTGTGGTGCCCAGGGGACAGGAGATGGGGTGCCCAGGGGACAGGGGTGCCCAGGGGACAGGAGATGGGGTGCCCAGGGGACAGGGGTGCCAGGGGACAGGGTGGCCAGGGGACCCCAGAGCACCCCCACATTGAGCTGGAGGCGCTGGGCACCCAGGGTCTGCCAGTTCCGCCTGTCTCGTGGTTCAGTTCACATCCTTTGCAGACTCCAAACAAATCCATGAATGCTTTGTTTTGATCATATCAATCAGGGTAAGATTAAGATACATAAACACAGCACAGTTACCCGAAAAGCAAGGAATGACATTTTAAAAAGAATCCATAATCTTTGTTTTTTGAAGTATTTCTTCAGTGGGAATTGTGTTGGAGCAAAGAATGCAAAACCTAGAAGCTTCCAAGAGGGGGTCATGTGAAATTACTCTATTTCAAAAATTTTCCAAATCACTAACATTTTGACTCTGCATGTATTTGTAAGAATCTGCCAAAAAAACATCAAACCAGTCAATTTTTTTTGCAGTTCATAACTGTCTCCTTTTTCCCCAGGTCTTARAAAATGTTTTTGTAGAGAACTTATGTCATTTCTGTAGAAACTTCTGCAATCCACAATGACATTGCATATTTTTTTCAAGTAAAAACAAGCCTCCCAATAAAGAACAAAGAACATCCTTTGTTTCAGACGAAGAATTTCAGGAGAAACCACAAAATGTTCAAGCAAAACATTAAACATTTGATTTTCCACCCATTTTGCCAACAGTCTAAGTTTTCCCATACTTCTAATATCAGTGTCACTGAGGAGGGGAGGGGACGGGAGGCAGGTCAGATGGATGACAGTCACTCTGCAACTTAAGACCTGTTAATTAAAAAAAGATGAAAATAGGATGTTTTGCAGAAAGCATTTATCTTCTTTCACTTAGCTTTTCTTTTTAATGAGGAAACAAGACTTGCTTGATTTAGCCATCAGGAAAAAACAGCATTGAGGGAAAACTGGAAGTTGTTACTCAAGTTACTAGAGAAATCCTCAGCYCTGCTCCTGAGAACACCCAGCTCTGCAGCCACCGTAGTCACCAATAGGAGAGTCCTGCCCTTTGGCAAGGCCCAAACATTACTGATGGCAGATGTTATTTAGGCTCTTTAAACGAGTTTTTGAAAAGCAGGCTTAAAATCAAATGGAAACTTTCTATTTCGAACCCATTGGAGATTATGTGAAACACACACACGCTTGCCTGACACACTTCACTGCCTGTTTTCACAGAATGGTTTGGGTTGGAAAGGACCTGAAGATGATCCAGATCCAACACAATTATCGAGTTCCAGTTCCCAGTTAGAGGGGGTTTTTCCCAGTGCAAAGCCATCCCCCAGCTGTGGCAGCAACATGGAACTTTGTGCAGCTGCATGTTGCAGTGCCACAGTGCCCAGCACTGCACAAAGACACAATTTACACAATTTAAGTGCTATTTACACCCTCAGAGACAAGCCACCCCAAACCACAGAAACATAACCAAGAATTACATACATGAGCTGTCTGGTCTAGGCATATGCTTCATCTTCATGGCAAACATCATAATGTGCTGATTTATTTTTTAAATTGTTACAGAAAGAGAGGTTTTAGTAAATTTAAGTAAATCCCAGTGAGTTTCTTTCACTTCACTCTATTTAAATGCAGGAATAGAAGTGATGCACTCAAGTTAACCTGTTTGCCCAGACTGGAGAGACATTATTAAATGTTCTTTTACACATCCTAAATATTCAGACACTTGCAGCACCCCAGGGCATAGTGTGCTATGTCAACACCTTGAGAAGAATGCAAACATCTCAATAAAAGCGAGGATTGCTTATCGTGCACTCTTGCTGTTAACATCTGCATTTTACAAAAGCTCACGAATTATTACACACACTTTCCACAGGACATATCCTCCTGGATATGCAGGCAGCCATGCCAGGAACCAAACAGCATGTCAGAAAGCAGACTGCATTTTTGGTTTTGCTCTAAAGGCAAATGAAGGTTTCTGAGCATTCTGCAGCTCTCCTAAGCAGAGCCATTTACTCTACTTCACCAGCCCAGAACTGAGCGGTAAATCCCCCAAACCAATCTGCTCTGTATCACATTATATCCTTCCCAAGTAGCCATCCAAGTTTTACACATTAATCATGCCCAAGATCCTACATTCAGCATCATCAGACTGGATGTTGTATGGATTGCAGGACAGAGCTCACGCGTGAGCAGATGAGATCAGAACAGGACGTGCCGTGCCACCAGATGTGAGTGTCCTGCTTATGGAAACTGAATAAATAAAAAGTTGGCCTCCACAGAGCTGGCAGAGCCTCTGGGCAGGCTCAGGAGCTCAGCTCCTTCAGGTGGATGGAGGAACAGCCTCTCTTAGTCCTCGCTGATTCACTTCAGGGAAAAAAGAGACAAACCCAAAAGGCAGCAGGATTATCTTCAATAGTCTAATTAGTGGCTCGAGATAATCCACTTGGCTTTGTCCAAAGCAAATTAGGGAGTGCTGGTGGGAGCTGCGCAGAGGCCAGCAGGGCCAGAGCAGGGCGGGCTGGCAGTGGTCGGGGGGGGGTCAGGGATCTGCACCAGTGCCCACCCCTGACCCTGGGCTCGGGCGTTTCAGGAGGCGCACGCCCGGCCAGTAACGCTGCCCAGCAGAGCTGCACCATCCTCTCTGCCAGCTCCGCTCTGAGCCGCTTAGCAAAGCAAAACTAGATTAAAAGTAAAACAAAATTGGGCTTTGCTATCAAAACTAAAATCTGGCAGCCTGTTCCCATGCAAAATCCTTCACAAGTGATACATTTGTGGAGGACAGCTGGAATAAATCCATGACATTTAATGACATACTAAAAGCAAACCTTGAACAAACAACTTTAAATCATTTGAAATACTACTGTGAGTAGATGAAACTCTGCAGCACTCCCATGTTACAATAATTAATCATTTCTAAACAGTAGAGTTTAATTATTTTTTAAAAAATCTTTTGCAGAAGTGGGTGTTTTTCCCCATTCCAGACATATATTTAAAGTAACCCTCTCCTGTGAAAAGGTTTCACTTCAGAGTTTTAAATGCATTCTCTCATTCTGATCTGATTCATGACACCAGCAAAAGAGTTTTTCCAGCTTTCACTTCAATTTTTTTTTATTAGTAACCTCACCTCCAAAGCCAGAGCATAACATGGAAAAGCAGCAGCCCTAGAAGTTTTTTCTATAAAACACTTCAAATGTGATTGCCACAGAAACTGAGACAACACACTGCCTTATAACTTAAATGGGAATTCAGATCCCATAAGCATGCCCTAACCTCCATGCATTTGCAGCATCATCACAAAAGGTTCACAAATGCTCGGGCAGAACAGGTCTGCCATTCCCTGGGTAAAACAGCTCTTCAGTGGGAGCCACACTGATGCCCTGAAGGATTTCAGCTGGCCCACCCTGAGCACCAGGGACCTGTGGAATTTCCCAGGAGGGACAGCTATGAGATGGGGGCAGGCACCAAGCTGAGATGATTTAGGACAGCACAAACAGCGTAAGGGGCACACCTCGAGCAGCTGCTGGCCAAAGAGCCCAGCTCTCATTAAGTGAGGCCGGGGACGCACAGACGGTGTCTCCTGGCCGTGGCTACAGCAGGAGCTGGCTGAGGACCAGCAGCTGGCTGGTAGTCTCCCACCACATGTCTGGCAGGAGGGACAGAGGGAACATTCACTGTGCTAGTGCAGACTCAGCTACTTCAAGTCAAAAACAAAGGTGGTTTGAGCTAACCTGGCTGGATTTGCAGTGAGGTGGATTAAGAACACCCATAAGACCCCTTCTGCCAGCCCTGGTGGGGATATAGTCTTTACTGGTTGTATTTTCTATTTCCAAAATGTCATGTATGCCTGCCCCAGGAATTGCTTTTTCTCTCCATCAGCAGTCTAGACAAAACTGCATTAAGATCCTTTCTTGACTTATGTGTACAGGTGTAAGGGGTTAGCAGTTACTAAAAGGTTTTCTGGATACAGGAAAAAATGAGCTCCTTGTCTCCAAGGTATTCTCCGTGAATAGAGTCAGGAGCAAAAACTAGAACTAAACTAAAAGAAGTTTCCTGCCAAGGATCACAAAAAAAAAAAAAATTATAAAAAACTCCTACCAAAATAGGCAGAAAGTCTGCAAAGCGTGGAGGGGCACTTCCTCAGCCTTCATGTCGCAGAAAGAGTGGGAGGTACCTGCCGGGATGCCTGAGCCCAGCCCATGGCAGCTGGCTGTCCGTCTGTCCGTGCAGCTGTGCCAGGGACCCCGTCCCTCCCACGGAGCATCCCTGGCACCGGGCTGGGCACTCCCTGCCTGCCTTCATTCATAAAAACCAGCCCATGCTGGGGAAAGCCCCAGGCTCCARTGCACCCAGCAGTAAATGCCAGCGACATCTCTGCTCAGCACACTGCCCTGGCCTCGTCTGCACGCTGCAGTCAGCGATCAGTGACAGGGCTAAACTTCTCCCTGCCTCTGGCTCCAACCCACAGAGCTCGTTAGCAAACAAGACAGACAGGAACGTACGCCCG
Organism: Cardinalis cardinalis; assembly: GCA_014549065.1. NCBI lineage: Eukaryota > Metazoa > Chordata > Aves > Passeriformes > Cardinalidae > Cardinalis > Cardinalis cardinalis. Next base: position 38,405 of record JACDOX010000469.1, on the reverse strand, counting down.
CCGTAATGCAAAGCAAGGGATGCAATTAACACAGCTTAATTTTCATGAATAATGGGTCTGGTTTGTAATGCACTAGAATGAAAACGTAGCTCAAACTGTCTGGTCTTGCTCTGGTCATGTTCAACAGGAGGAGGAGTGGCCAGGCCACAAGTGAGCTGCATTTCTTCATACCCAAGTTTGCTTTGACTGTTTGATTTCCAACAGAAAGACCACAATAACATAAGCAGGAGAGAACAAACCGCTTTTTGGAAAGCCCTTTTCCAAGTCTCTTCTGTTTAACTCCTGATCTGTATGAACACGGAATTGGAAAGGACTTCCTGGGATATTAAATACAGGCCCCTGTTATTAAAGGCAACATGTCACTTCCAGCAGAAAGAAAGGTTAATGTTATGCCAATGAGCTGGAAGGAAATCCAAATTTCTAATGCATGAGAATGGGGGGAAAAGCTAAACAAAAGYGAATGCATGAGCCCATATCACGATATCAGAGCCTTATTCTAAACATATGGGCTGGTGGCACATCGAAGAGGAGATAAGAGGCACAATAATTAAGAGTCATGGTTCTTTCTGTCACTAGGGACCTGCATACAACTAAGAAAAACACCGCAGCACACTCAGCCCTGGGACAGAGGAGGAAGGGGAGCTCCCAGGGCACTGTGAGGCCACCTGAGACCACAGTGGCCCCAAGGTCAAAGGCTCATGGAAGAGGCAGGCAGGCTGCAGCCAGCAGCACTCTGGTTTCCTCTGCTGAACAGCCAGAAGGCAGCTGGAGGAAAGTGTGTGCCCGCTGCAAGTCTTTCAGCAGCCACCAAAATCTCTGCAGAATGTAAGAGACACTTCTGCTTTTGGCAGAAGCAGCTAAATCCCACCTTGTACCCACAAACTATGGGAAGAAACTCCCAGGCATAGAAACGTTTCCAAAGAACAGTTTGAAAGGGAAGAGCAATCCTGTAAAGGTTTCTCATCTCCCTGGATTAAGGAAAGAAAGCAGCAGAGAGAGGCGTGGTTGGCGGGAGGCTTGGTTTGGTTTACATGGGGACACAGGGACGATGGGGAGGGAGGGACAGCCAAGGTCCCTTCCTTCCCCAACAGTCTCCCTGCAGCCTGTGAGACCTGAGTTACCACACACAACAGCAGCAAGAGCAAGAGGAGCCCTCAGAGCTTCCAGAACACACAAAAAAGGCACAAAATCACAGTGTGGAAGCAGCCTGGAGAAGGGCTGAAGCCACTCTGCTCCTGCAAATCCAGAGGAAGGGATGTCCTGCAGTGCTGGAGAGGTTCTGGCAGCATGGAAGCCCCAGCAGTGTCCCCTGCTGGAACTGAGGAACTGTCCAGCAAAACAGTTTCCAAGTAGTCCAACACCAGGACTCCATCCCAGCCGGGGACAGATGATCAGATGCAGAAGATGCCACCTCCTGACTGTGCTGCCGTTCCACTGCCATCCCCCACCTGAGCCCCAGGAAGCAGCCGGGGGTGCCTGGTGGGCTCCATCTCACACCTGCAGCAGTGACTCAGGAGCACTCTGGCGAGGCTCCCTGGCAGCTCACAAGCCTCTTCCAGTGGGATCCAGCTGATCCTCAGCCACCCTCGCCCCCAGCCCCCAGAGATGGGGGTTGTTTCCCTCCCACTGCTCATGCCAGAGAGGGACAGAAAGAGCTTTGTTTGGAATGTCATCCTTAACGCCCCCAAGCACTGCGGGGGACTCTCTGCCCAACATCACCTCTCAGAGGCCACCTACACTCAGTGCACAAAACTGCAGAACACCATTTCTTCCAGCTTCGAGCAGATCAGAGAAATTTAGAAGTGTATAATATCACATGATTATCTAATGCAACTGGAAAGGTATCAAAATGGATGGATGGAAAGTAAAGAGAGATCTCTTCAGCCACAAAAACTGACTTAAACTAAAAGAAAACCATTTAACCTAGTATTTATATACACTGCAAGGCTACTGTTTACTCATTCTTTATTCCACTATCACTTGCAGAACAGCCTGATGCASTGTGCTCAGACCAGCAGTCCTACAGAAGTGGGGTACCTGAGGAGCTCTCAGAGCTCCATGGCTTTGTCATCAGTTTTTTGTCTTCAGTGGAAAAGTTAAAGCTCCAGGCTCTACAGTAAACTCAATAAACCCTGCTCAGAGCACTGCCTTCATGACAGAATACATTGATGCAATTAAAATAACATGGCTCTTGAAGAGTAAGGCAGCACCGGGAAAGCTTTGCCAACAAAGCAATGCCAATTAAGAGTGTGATTTTTGGAAGATCTTTTTAGGCCAACATCAGCCCTATTAATGCTGGTATAACTGTCTTCAAAGTGATTTTGAAGGTCCAGCTGACGCCACTCGGGCGAAGAACTAGTTAAAAGACTAGGGTTTGGCCTCTATAGGCTCCATTCTGTCATTAGGGGAAAATCTTTCATAATAAAACTAATTTCATCCATTCCACTAATAAGGGGGGTTTATGTCCAAAATCTTCTCAGACAATTTTACAGCCACTAACTGTATAGCACGAGCTGTAGTTTTTGTTGTTAAATGACGTATGCTACAAGTAAAGACACATTTATGGGATGTATCCAGAGCTTCCATTTGCATCTGAAAGGACCAGGATGCCTAAAGCAAGAATGTGTCATGAGGAGCAGGAGGAAAGGAGAGAACTCGGGTGCTGATGATCTGTTAGAAAACCACACAAACTCCAAGCACCGCCCCTCTGCTCATCGCCTATAGGTGCAAAGAAACCAAACTCGACGCTAATATAACTTGGCAATAACGGCAACTTTCCTTTCCAAAGAAAACCAAAGGCTGAGAGAGAAAATTCGATACCAGCGGGGCACACACCAGCTCCAAGGCCCTTCCTGCAGGTGTTACAGACTGTGTGCCCAAACCCTCCTCCTCTGACCTCATCCCGGGGCGGCTCAGCTCGGGGCCACCGCCAGGCTCCTGCTGAACGCTGCGGGCGATAGGGGAGGCGATAAGGCGAGGGGAGGCACGGGGGCCGAGATTCGGCTGGCAGGGGCTCAGCCCTGCACACACGCAGCGGTTCTGCGGCCGGCAGGCAGCTCGGCTTCCCCTGACCCTACGAGCCTGGTGCCCCAGCCTTCCCCAGCACATCCCTGCCCTGTCCCGCCGGAGCTCCCGCACAGCCCTCGGTCCGCTTGAGCGCCGCTCACTCCAGAAATCCGAGCATACCAGCGAGAGCAGGCAGAGAGCGCTTTTCTTAGCTCTGCCATCTACCTTCTCCTCTTCCTTGCGCACTTCCCATTGGTTTTCGCTGGGCTCCCGAGCCTGCACGGCTCCGTGGACGCGTCTGAGGAGCAATCCGGGCAGCTCTCCCCCAGCGCCAAATGACATTTGCTGTGCAAACACTCCCCCCGCCCCGCGGGCCGCTCTCGCCTCCACCCAGCGAGTTGTTTTCAATAAATCAACAGCTCCGAAACATCCACAGCAGCTTTTTTTCCTTTGAAAAACTGCCGCTTTCAAACCAACAGGAAAAAAAAAGAAAAGAAAAAAAGAAAAAAAAAAAAAAAAAAAAAAAAAAAAAAAGAGAGAGGAACAGCACAAGGAAATATCCGCGCATTTGTCCCGGGAAGGGCTCTGGGTGGAGGGGCTGCAGCGGGCTCGGGAGCGCCCGGGGCTCCGCGCCCCGCACTTACCGGGCCGCGCCGCGCCGCTCGCTCCGCTCCGCGGGGAAGGGGCCGCGGGACCCCGGGGCCGGAGGGAGGGGCCGGAAAGCGGCGCCGGGGCCGAGCGGCGCCGGGGTTTGTCCAACCTGACAGCGGCCGGGCGGGACGGCAGCCCCGCGGAGCGCGGCCGGACACGCCGGGACAATGGGATGGAATGGGATGGGATGGGCTGTGCGGGGAGGCTCACGGGGACGGGAGCAGCTCCTGGGCACCGCAGCTACCAAGGAAAAGCCGGGGGTGAGAGGTGAGCGCTGCGCCTGCCCCGGGGCTGAGGGGCCTCACCTGGCTCTGCCCAGGTTAACGCCGCTCTGTCGACCAAAGGTGGCTTCGAGGTTGTACTCTAAGGGCTTTTCAATTTCTTTTTGTCCCACAGCTGCTTACTGAGATGTAAGCAGCCCCACACTCACCTGGCCGTAAGCCCTCAGGGAAGCACTCGGTGCTCGGACCCCGATCTGCTGCTCATCGAGAGCGTCCCGTTGTTGTCGTGTGACAATAGCGACTGTTTATAGAAACCCATCCTGGGATAAATTAGAGACAAGTCCCTGGGACGAACCAAGTCCCCGCAACAAACACTATGTCATCGGGAAAGCATCCCTCCTCTGAGGGTCTCGGGAGTGAGGCCGGTGCTGCTCCCTGCCAGACAGCGTCTGTGCCTGTGAGCCCAGGGGGCTCAGCCAGAGGGAGCCGCTCGTCCTGGATCGAGAGCTCTGCCACCTCTTGGGGCACCGGGCTCGGCTTCCCCCTGCCCCTCWGTCCCCTCAGTACCTGCTGTTTCCAGCCGGGCCCTCAGGCCGGCCCTGGAGCTCTGTCCCTGGGGCAGGCAGCTCCGAGACACAGCTGGGATGTTAGGGCTCCTCTGTCTTCCCGGGCATTTGGTTACGGGAAGGAGAGACCTTGTTTGGTGCCCAAGTCAGCAGGGAAGAGCAGCAGGAGCATGGCAGTGTCCCACTGAGGCCACCTGCCCAGCCCAGCGGCACCAGCCTGGCCCGGCCCGGGCCTGGGCACAGCTGCAGACAGCCCGTGGAGGCACCAGAGGATCCACGGCCTGGCTGCCGCTTTGCATCGCCAGCAGCCAAGGCATGCAGCAGAATCCACTGCTGCAGTCGGGGCTGGGAGCTCCCTGCAGTCTTGGTCACCTTCCTCCTCCTCACAGCAAAGTCAGCCTGGCCCGATCTATGACAATATAAATGCAACATTTGAGGAAACTTTGAAGCTGGTCCTGGCTCTCAACTCCCATTCACAGGCAAGACTGAAGTCTGCACAGACCAAATGTGCATACAATTAGGGAAAAGTAGCAGGGTAAGAGTTTCCATTTCTGAAATGTGGTATCCTGTCTCCAACACAGCCAGTGCTTGGGAAAGTGGGACTGTGTTATTGTGTGATGCTGCAGTGTATGTGGGAAGGGTCCTGCCGATGGCTGCTGGACACCCTGAGGGATGGACTAACTACACAAAATCATTGTGTAACTTTAGCCAGAGGGAAAAATGCTATTTACTTTGTCAGCTAACAGTCAGCCCTCCCAAAATATTCCTACACAGTCTTGAACTTCATCTGGAAGAAAAACGTAAGCATAGAAGGAGCAGAGGACTCTGATTTCTCTCTCCATGTGTGGAGATGCAGTGTGAGCACTGCTGCTCTGAAAGCAGGGTCACAGTCCCCTTACATTGTGTAAATTGTGTGGTGAGCCCGTGAGTGCCCCTTGCTGGCCCCACTGCGGCAGGAGCAGAGGGGAGCAGAGAGCTGGGGCAATGCTTTCTCTGGGCTTTGCACTGAGACTGGGACTGAGCTGACAGCGAGCCCACACCTGCCAGCTCAACACCCTGAGCTGTGTGTTTAACACCAGGAGAGACCAAAGGAGTCAGGACTGTGATAAAACTAAACCAGGAATTACAGGAGACTCGCAAAATCACTCCAGCAGCAGCTTTTCCTGTTAAAGCCATGGTGCCCTAAGCAAGGTGAAGTCTGTAGGTAGGTTTAAATTCTCTCATCAGACCAATTGATGCACCTGGGAGATACTTTCAGGCTCCCAAGTCCTTCCTCATATCAAAGAGGGGATGCAAGCTGCACCTCACCAGAGCACCACACACCTGGATAAATTCAAGAAGTCCTAAACCTAACCCAAAAATTGGAGCCCTATGCTTGGTGGCCTGTCCTCCGGCAGTGCTTTCACTGAATTTGTCCAAAAAAAAATTACTCTGTTTCTGAGCCATATTTTTAACAACATAAGATCACTTAAAATATTTTGCATTGACTTCAAGTGACACTGAAGAACTAATACATCCAGGATTTAATGAAGTGAGGCTAAATGGAAATATCCATCATTTCTGAATGAAAGAAAACTGACAACATTGTCTTGGGACTGAAAGGATAAGGCAGGTCGTGTGAATCCACACAGCCATCCTCATGGGTGGGATAAGCACATACCCAGGGACTAGCTTTGGAAAGCACAACCAACTCTTTGGAAATCTGATTTCAGGAGAAAAGTTTGGACTTGAATTCAGCTGGTTGTTTTTTTGTACTTTTGGTTTTTATTTTTTTTTTTTTTTGGGTTTCATTTTTTTTTTTTGCATCTCCAACTCTCCTGAAGCTCTGAGCTCTGCACTGTGCACCAAAGGAGAGAGGGTAGCATTGTCCCCTTCCAAAGGACAGACAGGGAATCAAAGCATAGAGAAACCTCTGTCCATGGGGTGGTTAGTCCTTGACCCACCTAGAAACAACTTATTTTCCAAACAAAAGCCCCACAGAAGTGGAACCAAACCAGAAGAGAAATGTGCCATTTTAAAATTCCAGAGCTAAGAGATTATTAAAAAAAAAAAAAAAAAAGGTCTCTAGTGATTCCTAAGCAACAATTTCCTACTTGCAGACCAGTGGAACAAAACCACCAGTGTCCTCTGCCCCTTTCTTCTGCCCCTGTAAATTGTAGGACCCAAATTTGCCACATCTCTTCCATGATCCTCCCTTCCACATGGCTCTGGCATTCCCACTTTAAAGTGGTGCTGCTCTGGTTGAATAGCCATGGAGCAGAGCAGACTCAGACTGAACTATTTGTTTGCGTGTCCTCATCCAACCACGGTTTTTCAGAATTTGGGAAGATGTCCCAAAGCCACAGAAAACAATGCCCCCTTGGCCAAAGTCAGGCCACTCCACAGCGTGCCTTTCATTGCAGTGTATGGTTGAGAAACATAAGAAATGCACAGCTCACAGGAAAAGCTTTCAGCAGATGTTGCTGCTTTAGAACACCAGAGAGCCACTGTTCTAGCACATTTCATACAAGAGAAATCGACTGGCTCAGTGCAAACAAATCCATTASAGCCTGTGCATACTCTGAGGCCCTGCAGAACAGCTCACACCATTCTGGGCATCTCTGATCATCACAACTTGTAAAGGTTTGCTGCGACCTGCACAATTGAACTTGTGACAGGGAAAAGGTAAAGAAGCAGCTCACAGGAGAAGATTCCTACAGTGTGAAAAGTACCCACAGTATTGCTCTGGTTCTGAGCCATATTTTTAACAAYGTAAGATCACTTAATATTTTGCTTTGACTTCAGGTGACACTGAAGAACTAATACAACCAGGATTTAATGAAGTGAGCCTAATTAGAAATACCCAGCATTTCTGAATGAAAGAAAACCACAGTTTAGGAGGGAAACTATCTCCCGTTCCATATCATCAGCCAATTTTTCTGCAGGTATTTGGTCACATTTACTCTGTGCTACACCCATTCAGTGCCCTGAGAGGAAATCAGGTCGTACATGTGAAACAGAGGAAAGTCTAATTCTTCAAGCCAGGAGCGYGCGTGCCTGATGGTGACTTGCCATTAATTTAATGTACTGGCAAGGCAAGGGCACTTAAAAGCTGCATTTGATAAACTATTCTTTCAGATTCTTACATTTTACTGCCAGTGTCTGAGAAATGTACCCAAATCTAACATCAAAAGGCTCTTCAAGGGAAATAGCACAAAAATTATCCCTATCTTGGAACCTGATTTGAAACTGCTCCTGGTTCTCAAACTTTTCCACCACTAGTAATTGATGGAAATCAGCATCTGACACCAGCAGATGTCACCTCAGTGAGGAGCCTTCAGGTGGCAAAGGCTGCAAGGACAGCCAAGGCGAGCCCTCCTGCTGCCCCATAGCTGCAGAAAGAGCCCCTCTGCCAGGGCTGGTTACCTTCAGCTTTGTCACACGTAAAGCTGCCAAGAAACCCAAACCAAGCATGTCAGACTCGCTTCAGCTTGGACTGATTTCCAAATGCACAGCAGAGGCTCAAGTCTGACACCCATACAGGTGTGCAGTGAGCAGGCAGAGTGGAGGTTTTTCCCAGTCTATCTCCCATTTCCTCCTGGCCATCCCAGTTCCTCTCACTGGATCCTCTGTACCTGAACATTTTGAGAGTGAGGAAGTTGAAGATGTAACTGAAACAACACATTTCTTCTTATTGTTTTCTCTTTTGAGACTGTCAGTATTGACCTTGAAAGTCTTCAAAGAACAGGGGAAGCTCTGGTTCTTTCCATGGTGGATGAGCTGACTAATGCAGACTGTCAAAATCCACTTTAGATTTGCTGCAGCACATTACATGCAGGTTGTAAACAAAACAAATATCCAAGATAAGAGTGACCACCAGCAGGCTGCATCCCGTGGAGCCACCATGACTGCCATTATGACTCTGAAACATGCTCCTAATTTAGAAAGGATAAAGTATTGAAAAACCATTTCAGCAGAACTTTACAAACATTTAAGGTTGCCAACCAGGACCCAGAGCCCACGGGCTCTTTCTGTGTGGGCTGTTTTTATGTGGTTTCTTTGCACCCACACCCAGCTCTGCTCCATCAGCAGGATCCTCTGTGGGTGCAGGGATCTGTCAGCTGGGTACAGCAGAGGGTGGGGCACAGGAGAGGCTCCAGTGGGAAAGCCAGAAGGGATGCAGACAGGGGGAAGATAGGAAGCAGGTGGAAGTCTAGAAATTTGTAAAGGCATCATTCTGAGCCTGGGTATTCCCACCTGGATTCCAGCTGCGAGCTCACCTCCCCTGTAACACACTCCATTACCCACCCAAAATGAGTGGATTGTGTTTTCATCCCTGAGGTCAGGTGTGATTTCCATCTGCTGTTCCTGCATTTCACTGCACAGGAAGTCTCATCTCCAAGCTCTGSTTTGCTGTCTGGAGTTCCCTGCTGCCTTTGCCCACTCACTGAAGTACCAGAAAATTGCCAGAAACATCAGCCCTTAAAAACCACTTAAATCACAAACAGGACTACCTCTGTCTCATCCCAGTGCTCACAAACACAGAGGGAAATGCTGCTTAAGCCTGCCACAGCTCCCTGCTCTGCAGCAGGATCTCAAATCCCAGCAGTACTTCACGCCACCTTGTTAATGAGGCTGTGGCTTTGTCTCATCCCCTCCAACCCGCAGCGCTGCTCTGTCCTCACACGGGACTCACACACACGGGTCTGTCCCAAGCAGCACCTGCATTTTGGAGAGGAGCCTGCTGTGAGCCCAGCCAGGTGACACACAGGACAAAGGAGGGGCTGTCACTGCTGAGGGGAGATTTCCAGCTGAGCCCACACAGGCAGAGACCTGCTGCCAGTGAGTGTGGGTCGTTGGCAAGCTGGAAGGTACAGCAAGGTCCCATTTGACAAAGGAGTGCATAAACCCTTAAAATTRCTCGTCACAGATAATTGTTTTCCTCTGGTTAATGGCTTAAATAAAAATGTTTGCACTGAGGCCAAGAATGCAGGGTCTGAGGCCAGGCAACATCCTGCAATGGTAATAAATACCTACTACACAAATAAACTACCAGAATGGCTGCTTCCCCAGATGTCATGAAGTTATCCCRTGCATAAGCTGCTCTTTGATGCTGCCTGCTATCCCAGCCTCAGGCTTGCAGCACCTCTGCTACAGAAAACCAGTTTTCTGTTAAAATAAACCAATTGGGATAGAAACTAAAGTGGTGTTATTGAATATGCAGTTATTGTCACCTCTGTTGCCTCACTTCTTTGAAAATGCAAATGATCCAAAGCAAAAAGCAAAGCCATGTTTTGAGTGCTGTGGGAAAAGGGGTGACAGTCACCAAGTGCTGGCAGACCAGCTCCCTCCTCCAGCCAGAAGGAAGGCCTCACATTAGAGGCTTTGCAAATTGGATAAGGTGTGGAGCTAATAAAAACTTGAACCAGCCTGGAAAGCTGATGATTAAATCTTGGAAAGCTGAAGGCCATGTGAGGTGGTTAGTTCTGACTTGTGCTGTGATGGATTTCTAACAACATGTGAAAGTTATCATCTCATGAGGCAAACATCCCTGTTGTTGGGCAGCGCAGACGCACAGACAGCCAAGTTCTGAACAAAACCAGCTCACAAGCCCCACAGGGACTATTTGGACATCTCATCCTGCACAAATATACCCAGTTCACACAAAATCATCTCCGTTCAAAGTTAAAAATGACTCCTAATGTTACCTGCTCTGGAAAACCCAACTGCAATCAGTTTCATTTTCTGTTTTTCCACCCTAGCTGAAACTGCAGCACTGAGGCTGGATCCATGCAAGAGGCATCCATATACAGCACACAATTCCTTGCTGAATTTATGGATGCTGCTGTGCAGGAATATAACGGCTGGAATGCTGTGCAGCCCTGGTTAGCTCATACTCAAAGGCCAGCCCATGATTGCCTTGGACATGGCTCCCATTCCTACTGAAGGGAATAGCTGACCCTATAAATCAGACTGCAGCAACGCCCCTTTCACAGCTGTCTCCAGGCTCCCTCCTCAACTTTGGCTGGGTGTTTACTTTGAGATTCAGAGCACACATGTAAACTGTTTAGGGATATTCCTATATCCCTGTTTCTCATTAAAAGTGCCAGATAGAATGAAAAATGTAGCCCATTAGTGTTATAACCATCAGAAAGAAAAAATAAATAAATAGGGAAAAAAAAATCACTGTAGTGAGGGTTTGACCCGTAACAGCCCCGTCTGCTTCCCCAGCACGTTCCAGTTTCTGGGCCAGTGCTGCTCTGGGGAGCTTTTCAGGCAGCATTGGGCRGATCCCTGCTGCCCACAGGTCCCACTCCAGGGTCTCCAGTGTAAGCCATGAACTTCTCTGGGAAAAATAAAGGGTCATGGAGAAATCTGTGTTTGTTTATTGTTGTCCTTAAGGTGAGATCTGAACAGCCCTGGGGTAGCTGCTCATCAGCACAGACCCCCGGCCACGCTGCTTTCTTGTTTTTTTCTCTGGAAACACCTTCAGAGCAGCGTGGCAGTTTCCATTTCTTATGGTTTCCACACACAAAAATGATCCCTTTCCCCTGTTCCCAAGGCTGAGGGAGCAGAGAAAGGTTAAAATACCATGGGGCTGTGAGGAAAGAAGTGTCAGAAGCAGCCCACTGACACTCAGGAGAGAGGAGGGGGCAGAAGGTGTTTTATGTTTTTGTTTCTGACCACCTCTATTTAAATCAGCAATGAATGAAACTGTTTTCCCCCCAAACTGCAATGCCAATGCTTCTGTGGCAAATTAGCACCACTCACAGAGAAACTGGAAGAGATAATGGATAATTCCCTCTTCAGTGTCATCTACACAGAGTAGCACAAGGTGTAGTCAGGAATTACTGCCACAAGCAGAGAGCCTGGTGACATTTGTGATGAGAGTGGCCACAGCTCCTCACAGTCCCAGACAAAGCCATTCCAGGGCCAGCACCCTACATCCCCCCAGGGGATGCCCTCCAGGTGTGGGGAAATCCCTTCTCTAGCACAGAAGGGAGCTCAGGTGTTTAACCAGAGCTTGGGAGCAGCTGGGGGATCCTCTGGAGCCAAGGACACTCAGTTCCCACCCCTGCATCCAAGAACTATTCTGCAGTAAGAAGCGGCCCAGCAGAGGCTCAGAAGGGCTACATTTAACAGCTACCTTGCTGTTAGTTAAGAATTCTTTTATTTTTTATTTTCATGAGTTTTATCTGTGGGCAAAAAAGCTCTTTGCAGAAAGAGTGTGTGGGTTTGAGGAGTGGGAGAGAGCTGTGAATAGATTCAAGTCCTTCAGCAATAACCAAYGGTCTGCTCGAGATGTAAATTCATCCTTTTAGCACTGAGATCTTTAGAACGTGTGGAGACCTGAGCTGATACCAGCTTTTTTTTTATTCTGTGTAGACCTTTATCTTCAAATAATAAACCAACACTTTGCCTTATGCAAGGCAATGAAGAGAGTGAAAATATCCTTTATCACCTACATTCTTGTTATGTGGCATCAACACAGCATTTAATAAAAAGCATCTTGATATAATAATAGTTTGAAGTTTATTTTCCAAACAGAACTGTTGTTTGCCTAGAGTAATGTAAATTTGTGGTTCTTCTTTACACTTCACAGATGACAAGAGAAAAGATCTTAGGATCTCCCCAAAGGAGAGATTTAATTGTAAAACAAAGCACTATAAGTATGACATTTAGCTGAGGCTGTAAAGGCTACAGTAATTAAAAAATACTAAAACATATGGTGCACTTCATGAGGYTGGTTAATATCAGCTCCCAAACTGAACCTTTTGGGTGCGTGAGAAGAAACAGGAAAATGCAAATATTCTCCTCTATCCTGAACCATAAAAAAAGCCTTTGCTGTAGTTCTCATGAAGCAGGAATAACACTCCCATCTTAATTCTCTTAATCTGCAGGAGGGGGATTTCCTTTCACCCGCTAAACGAGATATGAGCAACTGTTGTGATCTAATAATGCATTTACCATGATATGATACGATTGAGATGATTGATATGATATATGATTGATATGATATGATAGGATATGATATGAGGGAAGGAGATTGTCCTCCATGGTGTGCAATGGCCTGGCAGCCCATGCCAGCATGGGGCAGTGCCACACTTGGCTGGAGAAGGGTCTGATAAGCAACACTCAGGTCACCCTTGGAGCACCCTCCCTAAGCCCACGTGCTGGGTCATGTGTCAGTGATCAGAGGAGCACTGGGGACCACAAGGAGCCCTTTGCAGCAGGCACCAAGCTGGAGATGTTGCAATATGGTCAAATCCCAGAACAGCAGAGACAGAAACAAAACAAAGACAAACCACAACAACAGCTTGTGTAATCASATCATAGAGAGGAGCTGGGAGCCAGGTCCCTAGCTGGTGCTAACCAGCATAGGTCTTTCTACACTCAATTTCTCCATTTTGCCTTCAGTTACCATCATTTCATACCTTTAAAGCTCTACCTTCCCACTTCAACATGCAGAAAGTCTATAAACAGCAGGCTGCCAGCCTAAAGCTGTGTTTTTTGAAGATCTCTGCTCAGATGAAACCCACAAATGTCTTTTGCAAACATTTCCATCTCTTGCTGCTGTGGGTGCTGGGTGTAGAGTCTGTTTCTATCAGTGTGTGCACACCTGCTGCCCAGCAGAGCCCTCCAGCTGAGAGAAGGAGTGCTCATCAATCTGATGAGCACTCACAGCTTTGTGCCCTTCAGGAAGATAGTCCAAAGGGAAGCCAGGGAAAAGGGTGTCTTTTTTTTTTCCTGTTCCCTGAAAGGGTGGTCAGAAAAATAAGAACATCAAAAAAAGGCAAAAATACATATATGTGAGACGAAAAGCAGATTAAAAAACACATCTGACTGCCCTGGAGCCAAACATTATTTAGCACCCTCAGCTTGCTCCCATAACCCAGATGTGTGGTATATTGTAGAATTACAGAATCACAGAATGTTTAGGATTGGAAGAGACCTTAAAGCCTATTGGCCCCAAATTCACAATTGAATTCTGAATCACCAGCAGCAGCGCCCATGAGGCTGTGCTTTCACAGCCATGCCGGGTGTAATGACAGCCTCTCACAGGCAGAGTGGCTGCTCCACCCCACACAGGCTCAGCTGGGAGCTCCATTCACCCAAAGTGGCTCCTTCTCAGGCAAGGAGAGGGATTCGGGCATATTGTCTCAGGAGAGAAGCCTGAAGCTCGTAGCCTTCTGCCAGTGCTATGTATAAGACATAATTTGCCCAATTAAATTATATCACTGGTGGAGGAAGGTGGGCTGATCTTGCAGACCTGCAAAGCAATAAATGTCAGTTGCAGCAGCAGTAGAGGGCAAGCACATCACCACGAGTAGCCCAAACCCTTCCCAAACGAGTGAAAATTCTCCCTGAGTTACACCTTTACTGAAAAATAATAGCAAGCTCATGAATGCTGGTGATTCGTTTCTCTTTTATTTTTTTCTCTTCTGTACAAGTAATATGGGAACAGAAGAAAGAGGATAATTTCTCTGGTACTGAAGTGCTTTCTGACTGCAATTATTTCTGGATTCCCTAAACCCAACATTTGCAGTTTTATCCCAGGAGAAAAAGATGTAGTTTGCATTTTTAGGAGAAAACCCCCTCCAATTAATTTGTGCAGATTTGCATATAAATGACTTTCAGGCTCAGCATCCATCGTTAGGGCAAGTCTGGTTTGTGACTCGCAGCTGTCTGTGGTCTCCAGGAATCACGGCAGCCTCTAGGAGTTCTCTCCAGTTGGGTTTGCTTCGTTTGTATCTGAGCTCAAAGGCAAAATATGTTCTCTTCTACCAGATCTTATTCAGATGTGATTTACATACAGGAGAAAAGCCTGAGAAATATCAATATTCGCATTTTAAACAYGATTTCAGGATGTCTGTAGTGGTTCATTCATCTGCTTTTTGGCTCTTGCATGCATTTAGTTCACTCTTCTTTGACTGCACAAGCATATGGGTCTCATTAGCTTAATGACACGCTTATTTATCCTTCATCCTTGCTGGCACTTCTTATCTGCAGGACTGGGGCTGTTAGGTGAGCTGTGTTGATATTCACAATTATCCTCATCATAGCTAACCTGATTAGCAGGTCACTGATCCCAAGGAGATTTTAGGAGATGGTTGTCTTCCTTTTGCTCTTTTCAGGCCAGACGTGGCCCCTTTGTGCCAGGCAGAGGCTCTGGAGAGGGAGGGCATCGAGGACAGCTGAAGGGTTTGCTGAAGGTGCCTCAGGACTCGTGGCCCCCAGGTTTTCGTGTTCTGGGTGGGTTGTCTCGGGCCCAATGAGGCTCCCAGAAACAAACATCCCTCCTGCTGGATGAGAGCCCATCCTGCACTGGGCGAAGCCAGAGGGGAGGCAGGAGCAGCCTCCACAGGTGCTGGGAACCCCCAGCTCAACACAGGCACCGTGTGCTGCTCACTGTCCCAGGGGTGTCACGGGTGCTTCCCTGCAGCCCAGGGCAGCCCCAGAGCAGTCACTCTGTAGGTCCCATGGCCACCTCCAGCTTTGCTTTAAGCTCCATGACAGTTTTTCCATTGATGTCTCTGCAGGTTCCCTGATCCCCTCAGTGAGYTCCACAGGATCATGGCTCTGATAGTGACACAATAGCAGATATTTTACCTCTTCCCTGAAGGAAAAGAGCTACAGATACATAAAATCATTAAATGACTAAGCCAGCTCATGGGACACATTAAAAATCTGTGTGCTTAGATCTGTTCAACAGCGTCAGAGCACACAGAGAGAAGGTGTGAAAGGAAGAAGTGCTGCTTGGAAAAGCTACTGAGGGAACAAAGCAGCTGTCTGTGCTAAGGAAGTTCTGCCACAGCCATTTAACACTCCAGGCTGAGCCCACAAGCCCTGGAAATATGTGKGTAATTCACCACTTACCAAGTCAGAGAGTCATAAAGAGTCCTCAGCGGGAAGGGACACACAAGGAATGTCAAGTCCAACTCCTGGTTCTGCACAGGACCCCCAGGATTCCCAGCAGGAGCTTAGAGCATTGTCCAAACTCCCTCTGAGCTCTGGCAGGCTCGGTGGCCTGGGTGTTGTGTGCTGTTCACAGCCCCAGACCTGTGCAACATTTGCAGGAACACTCCCAGCATGTCTCATTTTTCACCCTAATCCAACTGATAAAAACAATAAAGCAGCTATGACCTTCCATGTAAATTGTTTCTTTTACTGCTTCCATGGCTATTTGTACTTCTCCTCTCCGCAGTCCTGCAGCCTGGGCGATGACAGATGTGGAGGCAGGACCCCTCCAGCACCGCCCTGCACCACCTGGGCCTCTGCTGCTGACACCTGGCTGGGGCTGCTGGCATAGGCTTCTTCTTCTTCCCAGCAAATCCCTGTGCTGCTAGTACCGTGGAAGCATTAACACCCACCTGACATGCCAGAGATGAGAAAATGGTTGAAAACTGCAGCTACTGAATTTCCTGGCTCATCAAGTGGTGCAGAACAGCCTTCCCTTCCACCTCCAGATTTCACACTGGAGTCTCTCACCTTTTCTTTCTGTAGTTCCCTTGCTGCTGAGGAGCTTTGACTGTGCAGCAGGTTGTAGCGATGGAGAGTTGGTTTAAAAGCTCCACAAACCCCCTGCCACTGGGGCTTTCTAGCTTTTCACCTGCCCTCATTGTGCCTCCCAAATTCCATCTGGTAAGTTGCCAAAATTATCTTCTGATGTAAAGTCTGCTTTGTACATGATACCCAAGAGCATCATTTCCATAAAAAACAACTTTGCAGCATAAAGAAAAATAACACATGAGAAGGATTAAATAGAAAACTGGTTGTGTTTCAAGAAATTGGTGCTGTGACAAAGAGCCAGCAGCTCCCGAAAGCAGAGATACTTTCCTTTCAGATTTCTTCATATAGCCAGCAGGGATATCTATAACAAATAATTCCACTAAAATATATTAAAAAAAAAAAAGAAAGAAAAAAACCACACCCTCCAAACTAAAGTCTTCTAAATGCAAGGGCAAATGAAGATGACAAGTTTTTACAGCAAAATTCACTCTGCTGCAGAAGGAATGTCCCTGGGGCCCAGGGATTACATGGCTTATCCAGCCTGTCCTACTCCCTGTTGCCTCGTGCTTCTGCATCTCCCACCCAGAGGCTCCCCCAGCTCAGGGTGCTCTGCTCACAGGAGCCTGCCATCCGTGGGAGCTGGGCAATGCTCAGAGACCCATCTCCACTTAGCTCAGAGAGGCCAAGCAGAGTTCTGAGCATTTCCTCAGGGGGAGGCTGGGTTTGCACACATCACTGCTTCCATCCTAGGCAGATCCCAAAGGAAGAAGCTCTCCACTTTTCCCAGGGCCCCGTGGGCAGACAGGCRGCACCTGGCACGTCACACGTGCTGCAGAGCTCCAGCCTCCTGGGCACAGCAAGTCACCTTTAGCTGATTTCCCCTCATTGCATACAGAGCCCTGGCCATTTTTGTTGCTTTCCATGTCCATCTAGGGCTGTAATTAAATAGGTATCTACCTACAAAGCATCTAAAAACTGGAGAAAGCCATGAAATATGACATATTGCTGGCAGTAGGAACACATGGTAACTCAGAGCAGCCTCTCCCTGGGGTCCCTTCTTCTGTCATTTACCAATTCCACACTCCATCTTAATAGATGACCTTAAAATGCAGGGGGGAGTTTCACCCATGCAGAAAAATAACCTAATAAAGCAGTTGGTTGCTGAAACGCCCCCAGCTTCTCTCAGTTCTGAAGGGTTGTGCACAGCTATCAGTTTCACAGGAGCTGGGACACGGGCAGTAAAGCAGTGGGTAGCATCATTATGGASCAACATAGAGAAGAGAGGAAATGAGGCTCACTTGACATTCTGTTTGTGCTTCTGGCATGGCAGTAAGAAATGCAGTGAAAGTGCCAGGGCAGCTCTAAGCCCAGAAAAGAGGAGAATCTCACCAGAATGGCAGGAGCTAAAAACCAGACGTAGTGACTCTGCAGTGCCAATGCCATCAGTGCTATGGCCCCGTTCTCTGCAAACTCAGGCAAAGTTAGCAGTGGTTTTACTTATAGATGGAATGCCAGAAAGAGCACTAAATTGGTCTGCTGTGACACCAGAGGATCCTGCCTGCAAGTGAGGCAATGTGAGCACCAACAATGAGATGTTGCAGGTGGGGGCTGGTAAAACGTACACACGTGCAGCCTGCAGTGTGAAATGTGTGAGCRCAGCCAGGCTCCCCCACTCCAGCAGCCCCACCTGGGGCTCTCCCTCCCCTCCTGGCCAAGGGTGTGTCTGACATCACGGTTTAACCTGAGCAAGCTGTTCKCTATCTCTTTAACAGACTATGGCCCAGTATTAGGAAATGTTCCCTTAATATTTGGAGAATTAATGACACATGAGTAATGCAGCAGCCTGATCCAAGAAATGTTCCAGTATACTCTCATATTATCAAGTTTTTCCAAACACCTAATTTCACGGGTGCCCACGGAATACTGGAGGTGCATGGTGCCCATTGAGGAAGCAGTGGCTGTGACTGTGGCTGGGGCTGGCCTGGTCCCTGCAGGCTCACCTGGAGTGTGACAGGGAGGATCCTCACCAGGCATCTCTGACACACACACCCACTCTCGGGAGGCTGCACAGCTCCTGAAACTCACTCACACAAGTTATTTGTGTTGATTTAGAATTTGCAACCAAACTTTTCCCAGAGAGCTGTCCACAGGCACATTGGCACTGTCTGCACCTCCAGGCACTGCCTGTGCAGCACAGCTCTGCCTGGGGACCCGCAGCCCTGCTTCCTTCTGCTCTGTCAAACCACAGGATTCCTTCCAACTCAAACCCTCCTTCTAATCAGAATCCCTCAGACTTGAAGAGGTTTTGGAACTCAGAAGATCATAGGGGGTTACTGAACGAATTGCATGTTTTGTGTTGCTCCTGCTGGGTTTTGGTAAGATGATGCTCACCAGTCTGCCTCACTGGCAGTGTCTGTCAGCTGGGTCCCCCCAAGGTGTTCGTGTGGYTGTGTCACAGTGCAGGCAGCTTCCACAAGCTGGGGGATAGCAGCAGGTACCTGAATTTTAGCGTCTGCTGTGCCTTCTTGCTGAATTAACCAGAAAAAAAGAGCCATTACTTGCCAGTGACTGAACACTCATCTGCATTTCCCTTTCCCTTCACAATCATTAGTGTGGGGTCAGTAATTACTGACATTCTGTGCTGAGGACACACACATGAATTTGTATTAGTATTTCCAACATAACGGGTAAATTTGAGCCTTTTCAAAAGTATTTTGCAGCTGTGTATTTTGTGGCACCTGATCCCACAGGGCCCATTGTGCACAGAGCCTTTGGTTCAGCTCCAAGCTCCTGTCAGTGACTGCTTTTTCCCAGTGCAGTTCCAGTTGGACACTGGGAAGCTGGCCTGATGGGGTTTCATAACACCCTGGGAATCCATAGGAAATGATAATGCATGCTCAGTTCACAGGGGGATTGTTGCCTTTTTATTTATTGCTAGGACTGCAGACTCAAATCTGGGATCGGAAAGCCAAGCTGGATTCTTTCCTGGACATCCCATAGCTGTAAAGATGCATAGAAAAACCTTCCTTAAGCCTTTCTGTATAATGAAAACCATCCCGAGCTCTGTCTCCTGAAGCTCTTGGGGCTGAATTGTTGGGAGGGAGGAGAGGACAGGGCAAGGGCAGGGCAACCACCATGGACTGGAATTGTACCTTCACCAATGGGCACCTTCAGAAACTAGGCAGGGCTCTAAATCAACTTAAATATTTTCAATGCATTTAATTAAATTAATACATTTCAGCAATGAAAACCAGAAACTATTTCACATGAAAATCCAGGTGATGATTAGAATTGTAGCATCATTGTTAAGTTATCCACAGTTATTTAGACTGACTGGATAAAAGGCAAAAGCTTTGACAGGGCAAAACCAAAGGCTTTGTTTGGTTCTCTCATTTCCCTGCTTTAGCCCCAGTCTCACTTTCCAGCCTTTGCACCACTCCTCAAGGATTTTGTCTCGGAGGCTGATCTGAATGTTTGGTTTTCTCTAATTCTACCCAAGTTCCTATAGTAAGTCTCTCAGAGATTTATCACCCTGAGCCTCAGCCCTCTCTTCTCAATCCTTTCTAGGCTTTTCATGTATAAAATCTTCTTTCAAGCACTTGCTGCTTAACAAAGGTAAATGCTGTGGCTCTGCTTCCATCCACCCTACTCCAACTGCCAGGCTGACAGAGCAGTAAATATGCAAATATTCTGCTTGGCAATCCTGGCTGCAGTAAGAACATTGTTTCTTAAAACTGAATGTAATGCCCAGAGAAATGAGTTCCTGTTTATAATGCAATATACAGTACACAGGAATGTAGGCTCAGATTTCTGTACCTGTTATGGAAAGAAAACTGCTATAAAAATCCATAAAAATAATAAAGCAATGTATGAGCTGGAGGCATTGCTCCTGGAACATTAGGGACAGGCTGGTAGCTGCAGTTTGAATTTATACATGTGAAAATCACACCTCATTTTATTCATAACTAAGGAGATGAGATTATCTGAAGAGATCCCTGAAGTGCAAAACAAACTTACCCTTTTTTACTGTAAGACAGAGATGACAAGTCAGTAAACAGTTGGATTTTAAAGAGCTGTGCCAAAAAAATGCTGAAGCTGCTGTTGTACCCTTGACAGGCAGACACGACCACGTCAACATTTCCCATAAATTCTTATGTGGTGTCAAAAATAAATGTGGTTTATCCAGCTCCTGGAGAGCTACAGAGAAAATTGCTCCACCTCTATCCCAGAGCAGCTCGCCATGCTGTTGTGCAATGGAAAGACATTGCAGCCTCGTGTCAGCTTGGGACTGGATTTCAAAAATGCTGAGGCCTTCCTTCATGGTTCATGCTGCTGCTATGCAGGAACACCAGTGGGGTTTCACAAGAGGCAGTAGTGGCCCTCTTGCCTGTGCTTTGGTGTAACCAGGCACAAAGAGTCACAAGGCCAATTTAGAGTGGAAGGCAGTTTAGCAAGCAGAGAACAACTCACAAAAGTAAATAAATAAATAAATAAACACCAACACTTTTCACTCATCCATAAGTGTCTCTACCTTGTACTTGACCAGAATACTCCAATCCCTCTCCTCCCCTCTGTGCCCCWCAGCTCATCCCCCTCCAGCAGCACACACATTCCCCACAGCCTCCCTGCCTGCAGGCAGGGAACACATCCCTTAGATCTGTTCCTGCTCCCAGCTCCGGCCCTGGGGAGGCTGCTGGAACCTTATTACACCTGCAGCATCTTGGCCTTCAGTTTTGCACCTCTTCTTCCTCACTGCTCAGCTCCTCTGAGAAATTCTGCATGGTCAGCTCATGAAAACAAGCACTTTCAAATGTGCTTTGGGCACTCAGGGCATTCGACCTCACGTCTCCCTGCAAATCCCGGGCACACTCACCTTCCCATCTTTTCCTTGCTGCAGGTTCAGTGCACGGTGCCCATCCTTGCAGGCTGGACTGCCCTGTGGGCAGTACTGGGACAACACAGCCACCACTGCCACTGCTGGCAGCTGAGGCAGCCCTAGAAATGATGAGAGTCTCCTCATGCAGCCTGAGGAAATGTTCTGTGGCCACCAATGACTTAATCCAGCTCGTCTGAGGGTCTTAAAGCTTGGCTTTGTGTGTTTCTCCATGTGGTGGGTGGAGGAATACAGAGCAGTGTGACCATCCAGCTGGTTCTGGAGCCACCAAATATTCTGGAGGCAGGAGGAGGCTGGAGCTCTGCATACAGCAGGCTCAGAAATTCTCCTTTATCACACTCGCATTCCCTGCTAACAGCAGAGGCATTTCTGACACAGCAGTGGCCAACTGGCAGGCTCACACAGAGATCAAAGGCTTTCCTGTGGTCCCTGGCTCCCCAGCAGATCRCTCTCCGCAGGTCAGGCCAGAGCTTTGTGCTGTGAATTGTGTGACCCCCGTGAACCTGCTGAATTGGGGCCAAAGAAATGTTTGTCCCATCCTTGCATCTGTAAAGCCTACAAAGAGCAAAGCTATTTTTCATTAATTGCTAACTATTCCTCTTGGCAAGGCAGTTTGCCTCCCACTTTCATTCACTTTGAAACAAAACCTATCAAGAGCCCTTTTAGTTCAGCACTACAATGGGCTGATAGTATATCCCTAGTTTGTCTTCCAAATTCCCATACAAGCTATCAAATGTTGGCTCGTGACAACAGCTCATCCAGCCTTTCATCTGTTGAAACTTCTGACTGGTTTTTGTCACAGCCTGATATGTCCATTTATGAAGATGTTTCTAATAAAAAGCCCACACTTCTTTTTCCCTTAATGTCACACTCATTTGCCTTTTTCTTTACGTAATTAATTTCTTCTCACTCATATTTACAAATTTTAAATATTTGTTCTGTTTCAGTCATCCTTTAAGGTCCCAGTTTGTCTTTAGTTAGAGTGGGAAGCAGCACAGCCATTGCCTTGTTGCTTGGGAAACTCATCCAAGAGCTGTCACCATCAAATGAGCATGTCAGCAAGGTGCTCTGGCAGGCACTACCCAAAAATAACTGAGGATTGCAGCAGACCCACAGCACATGTCTGCAGACCCACAGCACACCCCTCCGTTTCGTCTCAGGCGTGAAGAACCTCCCTTCCCCCAGCAACTTGAGTTTAACTTTTGATTGTGATTTAATAAATTTGGGAGAAGCATTCCTGTTTTAACTTATAAAAAGTCTAGCAGGAAAAAAATAATTAATTAATTACTGCAAATCCTGAGCCCCCCCATAAAGCACCCAGTAAATGTGGCTCCCCAAGGCGAAAGATTGGCAAAGCCAACTCTCAGCYCTTTCTGGACAGCTGGCTGCTCTTTTCCCTGGTTTGTCAACCCCAGAAAAGGTCTTTTAAAAAGCAGTGACCCAGGATAAACTTGTAATTAGAAATGCTGTCTGTTTATGAAATGTTATTTGATATTCCTGAGACACAGATTCAGAATAACCTCTTTTTTTAAACACCTATTGATTTTGTCACTGACTTGAACATTGGCCTAGCAATAGAATTTGTGTCCCATAGGTGATATTTTATCAGGGTCCATCAGTAGGAGCAAAAACCTCTCCAGATTTTTCAAGACAGTTGTAAACAGAATTTCTTCAGTACGTTCATTAAATGATTGAAACAATCCAAGTTGGAAATAACATGATACCAACACAGAGCAAAATTAAATAGAGAACACATTAAAACTTTAATGCAAAACCAGCATCACTACGCAAGCCCAAATCAGCACAGCAGTTTGTAAGAGCACACTGGTGTACATGTGCATCAGTCAAACCTGCAAACCTCTGGGGAGAAAAAGGTATTGGAYGGTATTTCATCACTAGCCACTACCTTTGGGCAATATTCCATGTTCCTGTCATGTTTTACATCAGATATATTGTACCTAGGGAATGAGAAAGATGTARGAGAAAAATCTTGATGATAAAAAAAAAGTTATGTACTTTCTTTTGAGTTGGTAGTTCAGAAAATGCCTTCAGGAGGAGGTCTTCAAGGAGCTCAACTTCAGTTCTGTGGTACAATGCTGGAAGTTCATGCAGCCAACACTCCATGGAGCCCCAAGTGGTGTTAGAGACCCCAAGACAGCACTTAACCAGGCAAAACTGGATTTGGCCTTTCTGTTTTATTCATTTTCCTCATTTCCTTTCTATTTTCCCCCTCATAGCCGTGGGATCCTCTTGGCTGGCCTCCCCCTGCCCCAGGGCACACAGGAGCTGCCCAGTGACCATCGATCAGCCCCTTCTGCCTGGAGCTGCAGATCACCAGGTGCTGCAGCCCTGCTGGCAGGAGCACGGAGCTGCTCTGGCAAGAAAGCCCAGGGGAATCTCTTTATCCACTGGTACCAGCAACCAGCTCTGCTGCAGCCTGACAAAGAGCCCGGGAGGTGAGGAACACCAGGAATGAGCAGGAGGGTATTTCACAAGGAGTCACTGTTGTTGCAGTGCTCACCCTGATGATTGCAAGGCCAAGAGAGGTTTCCCTGCAAGTTGTTTTGGGTGCTGGGGTTCTCAGAGCTGCCAGGGAGCTGCTGCAGCAACAAAACATCAATGCATATGGATAAACCTTGGGATGAATCATGGAATCATGCAGTGATTTGGCTGGGAAGGGACCTAAAAGCTCATCTCAATCCACCCATGCCATGGGCAGGGACACCTCCCACTACCTCAGGGTGCCCCAAGCCCTCTTTAGCACTTTAAGGGATGATGCTCAAATCTCCTCTGCTCCTGCTGACTATGGGTGTAAGACAAGGTTTATTCTTTAATGGGACTGTTGCTTCTTTTCCATCATCTCCAAGTTAAACTAATTAGACTGAATGCAGATTATACTGGAGGCATATGGGTTTGGCTGTTTTGTGGATGGTATTTGACCCTTTTCTTTCTCATGTACCTCCACCATTGCATTGCAGAACTAGTGAGTGCTGTGTCACAACAGATCAGAGCTTTCACCTCCCCCCCCCCCCACCACTCTTTATCCACCTTTGAAGTGGTTGTGATGCTGCAGCTTTCCCCAGAACAAAGGCATTCTCATCCCCTGACACACCGAACTGCCAAGGAATTTCATCTCCCAGACAGACTGCAAAGGGAAGAATCACCACAGACTATGTGCAATTTATGGTTTCATTAATTCCTGCCACCAGCCACACTAACGGGCATTTTCCAGCAAGGAATGCATGATCAATTAGTCACAGGAATAAAAACGAGAGAGTAGACTCTTGAAATGAAAAGGGGATTATTCCTGCTTAAACATCAAAATGATGCTGCCTCCTCTGTGGATGATTAGGTGGAGAATTCATAGGAGATAATGTTAAATGCTCAAATGTTTCCCACTTAATTGTGGGAAAAGTGGTAGTGGGTGCTTTGGTGGGTACTATGAGACTGCTGCCMGGCTGATACATTCTCCCAAGATTTAAGCAAGAAGCCTGAATTGCATTGACCCCTTCCTGCCAAATAGTCATTAACTGGTGCAGTTATTAGGGGGGATTTCAGTGTAAGAGGATGCTGAAGTCCAGCTCTGGGGCAGGCAGAGACAGCAGCATTTCCTAAGGGGCCAGGTTTCCACACTGTTCCCTCAGAAGAGGCTGTGCTCAGGTTCTGCTGCACTGCAGGCACTTCAGCTCGGCCCCACAGAGCCAAGTGCTTCTTTCAGACCCTCAGCCCATGCACACCCCTCAGCCAGCATCCCTCCCCTCACAGCCCCTCTGCGTCCCAGGCAGAGCTGGGCTCCACACACACAGGGTTGTTTATCCCAAAGGTTCTGGTGATTTCCTCAAATCAGACCCAGGGCACGGCGTTTCCAGGTTAAAAGATTATAGCTATAAAAATGTTGATATGAGAGAAATATTCCCTGTGGATTTTTCAAGCATTACAGAGTCTTTCCCTGAACTATGGTTTATACTGTTTTCTTAATGGAATGCAGCTGGCTTAATGAAGAGAAATAGTCAAGAATAATGTATTCAGTGACTGATGGGGGGGGGGAAGCATCCCAAATAATTTATTTATATTCTATGACACTGATCTACTAATGAAAGCATTTATTAATAAGAAGTATGCTCAATGATGATGGTGAAAATCAAACACATTATTAGCAGTTATTATTCCACCATTTTGAATTGAGAGGCAAAATTTCCTGTAGTAGCTGTAGTTTAGCTGTAGTTTCTCTATAAAGTGTACAGTTCAGGTAACAGCACCAGAAACAGTTCACATTTCAGAGGCAAAGGATGCATAAAACAATACCAATTAAACCCATTCTGGCTAAAAATTGCAATATTTACCTTGGGGTTTCTGCTACTTTCCAGTTATTTTGCATGATTAATTTGGAGTAATCTTTACACAGAATACCAACAGGAATTTGACAGGAAATTAATGTAGAAACTCCCCCCAGAGATCTTAGATGTTGCTAAGCCCATTTTTCCTTAGCCAGAGTTAATGAATAATCATCTCCTTGGCAATGATTCCTGGAGCAGAGACTGGTACTTTGGTTCCTGTTAAATATAGAAAAATGAAAAGTGTCAGATAACGTTGGCATCAGGGGGATTTATCTAAAGCAACTGGGTGAGTAAGTACCCTCCATGCACTGAGTCACTGCTCTGAACCGCCCCCATTGCTGCAGCTAACTTCCCATTTGGGAAAGTTTTCTCTACAAAGAATGTTTATCCCTTTTCAGTCTAAGGATACTTTGATGTCTCTTTCACATGCAAAAGCAGCACTCCCTCCTTTCTCAGTCCTACAACCAACTCCTAAGTCCAGGGATTTCTTTTATTTTTCCTTCTCAAGCTGCAGGACAACTTCTTTCAGAGGTGCTTTTCTGATATTTCGTAAATTAATTAATTTATTGCCGGCACCAAGGTGAGGGCTGGAAGTCGTTTTCCCGCTGCTTTTGTGCTCGGGAGCAGCTGACCTCTGGGGCAAGCTCATGGGGAGATTTCCTGGAATAACCTGAAACCCTGAGCTGGAGCTCAGTGTCCTTCAGGAAATGGATTCAGCTGCCCCAGTCACTGGAAACAGGGGCTGCTGCTGCTGCTTTGGAGCCAGCTCAGCTCTGCGCTCCTGCACACGCCATCCCAGCCCTGGGGCCTCCCCAGCAGGGTGGAGCTGGTCACGCTCGGAGCTGTGTGTGGCTCCCGACAGGACTGGGAGACCGGGAGGGAACTGGGACTGCAGTGGGAATCACAGAGCCAGGGAATCACAGATTGCTTTGGGTTGGAAGGGACCTTACAGACCGTGCCCAGGGGAGCAGGAGACAGCAGGGGGAGGAATGGCAGAGGCCAGCAGTGGGGAGTGAATGCTCTTGCCCAAGCCCGTGCTGCCTTTGTGGAGGATGGACAAAAACCAAAGGTGTTTCCAAGTTCAGCTGTTCCCCAAACACAGCTGTGTCTAAAGCCAGCCCTCTCGTCAGGAACAGCAAGGGCAAAGGAAATCAATCCCTCCAGCCCACTGGGGCACGTGGGCACTGCCCCGTATTTGATAAGCTCTTACTGACGTCATTAAGTCCAGGTTTCTGTTTGGAGAGTTTGGGCTCCTCCTCAAATAAATACCAAAATCAAACAAAAAGGTAAATGTGCAAAGGGATCTGGCTTATCCCAAGCTCTCTGGTGGGCACTGAAGACCTCAAACCACTTCAGAGGGCAGCTCTCCTCTGCCACACACACAGGGAATCATCATCTCTGCAGTAACTTCAGGTTGTACTCTGAATTTGTGCAGTGTTTCTACTGTTTCTCAGACTGTCTTGCAAATATCAGCAGGTTCAGAGCCCAAACAGTGCTTTTTGCAGGATGAAGCTGGCAGAGCTTGCCCAGATGCAGAGATAAAATCCAAATTAAAACGAGTCCCTTGAGGTTGCTCCCACATGTGACTGAGGGCACTGGTTAAGCAGAGCCTATCCATCCTCTCTGCAAAAACATTTATCACTGGAAGACCCCAGGTTTCTGAAATAATTTGGGGAAAATCTTGGTCATGAAGCTTCTCCACCAAAGGTGGAGCTTTCCAGGTGATATCAGCACACCTTTCAGGGTGGGCAGGTGCCTTACTGTGCAGAGAACTTCTCCCAACCTGCTGGGCCTGAGGGGCATTTACTCCACAACAATGCCAAGATTTTGGCTGCASCAGGAGGGGGAGCTGTGCTGAATGAGAAGCTGAATCAGAAGCTTCAGAGTGCTCAGAAAGTCCTCACAAAGAGGTACCTGTCAGTGGGGATGTGGATCATTCCTTTTCGGTTCAGGTGCAAACAGGGAATTTTGAGTAGCATTTGCAGCCTGTACTGGCTCCCTCAGGCCTTACACAGCCCAAGGCAGCAAAGGAAGACTTGGAAAAAAGCGTTAATTCCATAAAAGTGGTGTTGGGAAAGCAGGAGATAGCAAAGCACTGGTGAAATGATGTAAAATTATTGTTTAATTGATACTGCAACATATTGTTCTAATGGTAGGAGGGAAAAGAAATAATGATCAGTTATCTCATTATTAATGTTCATTTTCTCTTCCAGTATTGCCAGCGGGTTGAGTTAATTATTAAGCATAACAGTTGGGCTTTAATATATCAGCTATAGATTCCAGTCACAGCAGTCTAGTTTAATAATTGGGTTTCTTTCTCCCTCATTTTGACTAATAGCATACTTATAGCAATTATTAAAATTCATCATAGCACAAAAATAAACCACTTGAAACCTCACCAAAAATGGCAGCACAACAGAGCTCTGCTTGGCATTTAGTATGGAATTCAAAACAGCTTCTTGGAAAACATGGAACAGCTTCTCTGATAATTCAACAGCCACAATGTGAACGTGGACACTCAGTGAAAGCCAAGAGTGCTTCAGGTGAGCCAAGGCAGTGTTGAATAGGCTGCTGTCACTAAAAACGTGCATTCAAACTTCACAGGAAATTCCCTCTGAAAATGCAAATTCATATATGGTTCTTTAGCTATAGGTAGTTCAGCCAAGCCATGGCAATTTACCAGCACTGGCAGAAAGTTGTTTTAACACTGCATCATCAAACTGTTCTGGAGACTTCACAGTCTGCCTTGGAATGGCTGTAGGTGCCAAGTGGACACAGCTTCTGCTGTGAGGAACTTAAAATCCTCCTTACTGCTCTTCCAGACTCTTTAAAGACAAGGTTTAGCTTCCAGCATGAGCACAGCTCTGCATAAGCTCATCGACCCCAAAATCTATAGGTATCAAGGCACCCAGCAGAAATCCTGCACATTCCCACCATGCCAGAGAGAAATGGGGCTTATTCAAGGACTGACAAATAGGC
The DNA here is from genome assembly GCA_014549065.1 of Cardinalis cardinalis. Taxonomy (NCBI): domain Eukaryota; kingdom Metazoa; phylum Chordata; class Aves; order Passeriformes; family Cardinalidae; genus Cardinalis; species Cardinalis cardinalis. The sequence goes on along the minus strand of JACDOX010000469.1, from coordinate 10,261 downwards.
AAGATTTTGAGGGGTGAGAGTGGAATGAAAACAGAAAACTTGAGAAAAGCCTGGTGTTTATAGTTCTGGGAGAAAGGACAGCAGGACTGTAAGCTGCAAGCTCACCATCTCCTCCTCCACGTACACACAGGGATGGAGCAGCCCCAGTGAGTGGTTTCAGGCATTGAAACCACTGTAGACATGGAATCAGTTCATAAGTGAAAATAAAGACAGAATAATCACAGAATGCCAGACTGGTTTGGGTGGAGGGACCTCAAAGCTCATCCAGTGCCACCCCTGCCATGGCAGGGACACCTCCCACTGTCCCAGGCTGCTCCAAGCCCTGTCCAGCCTGGCCTTGGGCACTGCCAGGGATCCAGGGGCACCCACAGCTGCTCTGGGCACCCTGTGCCAGGGCCTGCCCAMCCTCACAGGGAGGAATTTCTTCTTAACTTCTGACCAAGCACCCGGTTACACAGACACCAGGAACTGTCTCACTGCAGCAGGCCGCAGTGAACGTCTGCTGAAATATGACCCACAGAATCCACCCCAGGTTCCTCCTGCATGCATTGCCTGCACTCCTCTCAGGACACAGCTCTCAAAACCAGTCTCAGAGTGCTCCTGCTGCCCAGGAGGAGGTGGGAAAGGGCTGTGCCCTGGCTACAGCCTTGGCAAGAGCTCGGCAAGAGCCATCGGTGTCACCACAGCCCAAGAGAAAGAACAGGGAGAGAACTTCTATTTGCCCTTTGAAGCTGAGAAGGGACCAATTTGTGTTTGAACAGCATTCCTTCACACCTCCCCATATTATCTAAAAGTAGGAGACTTAGCAATTAAGGAACCCTCAGATGAATAATTGAGAAAAACTAAAGACTGGAAAGATACCAAAGGCTTCCCTCACAGGACTGCAGAGTGATGCACTGCTTTGGAACTGCAGGTAAACCAGGCCACAACCAACCTCATMACCTCATCCTCTGGCCATTATTTAAGAGCGAGGAGGAAAAGACTGGAAGCAAGGAAACACCTGCTTACTACAAGTTTTGCCCTGAAACTCCATTGGCACAGGAGCCCCAGGCTTTCCTGCATGATGCTTCATGATTCCACGATGCTGTTACAGCCACACTCAGCTGCTGCTCAGCCCATCCATTGTTCAGTTGAGCAGCCTGAGCCTGGGAACACCAGAGWGTATTATCAGAGCACAGGGAATGCTGCTCTAATTGTTGGTTTGCAAAGTTATGTGGATAAATGATCATCTGGGGAAAGAAACATGGTGTATGTATAATTAATCTACTTAGAATTTGTTGTAAATTAATCATATTGAATATTAAAACTATTCCCTATTCTCACGTTAAAATAAATCCTCAGTATTTTCATCTGATCTTACTAGAAATGATGAAGCTGGACTTTGCTATCCACCTCTCCCATTCTTACCTCTTGCACTGCCAGGAATGTGCTAAATAGATGAATTGCCAGCTCCCTGCAGCAGAGAGCTGATCTTCTGGGCCCTGTGACACACAGATGAGGGAGTCAAACCACAGAGGTCTTTGGAGGCTAAAATCCTGTGTTTCTGTGGTGCTCATAGCAGCTGGTCCCAGGCAAGAGGTGAGCAGCTGCACAGGTGACCCGAGGTCTGTGGGGAGTTTTAAATCCCTCATATTTTGTTCATGTGTCAAATCTGGGCTCTGTTTCCTGTGCTCACCCCATAAACTCCATAGGTGAACTTACTAAAAATGGAAGCACAGAGATCCTTGCAGATCAGGTAAGTGCAGATATCAGGTCAAAGACTGGACTCACTTACCTTGGAGATGCTTTCCAGCTTTCGTGATGCCTGACTCTATTAACTGAAGCTGCTGTTTTGCTCATACTGCATTTTTGTCATAGCTTCTGAATCATCCCTTCAGAACATCAGCTGAACAAGTATTGCTCTCCAGGCAGCTTCTCACACACTAGAGGGATGGGCAATAGAAACCACACAATTTTTTTACGAAGGTGTATTTGTTCTTTTCTAGGACAATTTTGGGATCAAGAGCTGTAGCACAAACATATTTTTTCAGGTTTACAATAGCCCCTCACCTTTACTGGTTCTGCAAAGCAAATTGGGTGCTGAATACCACTCACACATTAATTACTGGCCAATTGGCCAAAACTTCTCTTTCTTGTCTCCAGCCAAGCTTTAGCCATGACTGCACACTCAGAAATCATAGGGTAAATGGAAGATTTGTCCTCTTAACAGCAGTAATGCAAGATGACTGCAGATGAAATTTTACATTCTAAGTAATACTTGGTCCCCAGGGATGCTCCTTAGTGTCCTGGCTGTTCAGAGGTGTCCCAGCTCCCTCCAACACAACTGCACCAGCCAGGACATCTCATTTCATGGCCCATGGCAGCAGAAACTCACTGCTACAAGGCTCTGATGCCAGTGGGCCACACTACAGAGCAGATAATCATCAGCAGGAGTTGGAGGAGGAGTTCTGCTTTGAGCTCACCTGAAGATGATCAATAGCTGCACCAACAAAATTTGTTTTGTTGCTGCCCATCAGAACTAAGGAGAAGAATTACTCAGGAGCTCCTGCCAACCATTGCCATGAGCTATTTGAACTCATGTCCTTGTCTCTTTCCCAGGTCTGCTGCGTGAGGAACCACCTCCACAGTGCTGTCAGACACCCTGGGGCCACCAGCCCCTCGCTGGAAGGGTCCCAGCCAGGTACTGCCAGCTCTGCCGTTGCTGGGGATGTCACCTCCTGCACAYACACCTCGTAAAAGCCCTATAAACCCCTGGCACTGGATTGGTGTGTGTGCATTACTATCAAGTTATGTCACTGCTTCCATAATAAAATTATTTCAGTGGGTTGTAAGTCAGGTATAAAACTCTCTTTGGGCTAAAACTTGGCATGTCCACATATGCAAACGCACTCACACAGCCTGATTTCTGGGAAGGGGAGAGACTGTGCATTACTCCTGAATTCTGCACATGGGCAGAGGGTATTCTGACGGGGAGAAGCTGCAGAGCACCCTGGGGAAGGCAGAGACTGCTGGAAATGGGACGGCCACAAACCCGCCCATCACTGCCATTCCAGCCTCCTTTCCACCCCCCCAGCTCCGGGAAAGGGGGACGGCATCTCGTCTGCTCTTGAGGACGGTTAGGGGAGGGTTACATGTTTTCCAAGCTCCGTCTGAAACTCAGAGGGTAGAGGGACACTTCAGACCCCCCTGCATAGACTGCTTCAAAGGAGGAGTCCTTGAAAGCTCACCAGGACTAAACCCATCCTTTAAAAAAGCTTTGCTTTGCAAGAGTTTGGATGCTCCGTGACTGTTCCTGCAAACTGCAGAGGGAAAACATGTTTGCAGTGCCAGGACTGTCCTGGGATGTTGTGTTGTGTCCGTATAAGTTGGACTGTTCTGTCCCCCCTATCACGTAATGGTTCTACCCTGGTTMTCTCCTCCCTCCCTTGTGCTGCCTGTTATCCCAACTCCTCCCCAGTTGCCTTGGAGACTAATGTATCCCTTGTCAAATCCCTCCCCGGTGCCCTGTCCGTCACTCGGCGCTCCCACCCTTCTCTCTAGAAACCTCCAGTGAGAGCGTTGAGGGATTGGTTCAGGGGCCGGGGCCCCACCCTGAAGTTATCCCTATTGGGGTTTTCCCTAAGTCAATCTTTTGTATCCCRCTCCCCTCTGACACCCTATTCGTCCAAGGACTCCTCCCCTCTGTCCCTCCCTCCTTATAAGCTGTTGCAAGGTTGTGTTTCTTTTAGGTTGTCGGTTTCTCTTGGGACCCGGTAAGCTGGAGTCACCATAGCTGGAGAGGGCTCTCTTTTTCTGCTGGCTGTAGCTATAAGCCAAGTCATGTCCTACCACAAGGCAGCGCTGCTGTCATAGCACAGACTGTTTGCCTTAGGTGCCATCCCGAACCACTGAGACCGGGATGGTGCCCTCCTGCTGCTAGCAGTGCTGGATAGCTAGCCGGGACGTCCGAGAAGGACAATCAGTCTCCAGCTGRACCGCTTCATTGGGACATGACTGCTGTTAGAGAGTGTAAATCCCACTGCTCACAGAGGTCCCTCCTGCAGCGCCCTGCGAGCTTGGCACTATCACAGGAAGAAGAAATCTGCCACTGGAAGCTACATCCAACAGTGCTTGCGCATTTAGTGGGAAGAGGGGAGGGATTTTTGAGAAGCGTAGAGAAAAAGGGAGCCTCCTGCTGTTTCTTGAAATCTCCCCTGGCCTGAACAAGCTCTCTTTGGGGCTAGAGACTCCCAGCAGCAGAATGGGGCAGTGCCTGCTGTAACCACAGCATCCTTCAGGTGTCTGCAGCTGCAGGTGTTTGTACACTTGACCTTTTGTGATAAACAGTAAGGACATTTCCTTCATACTTGCTTCATAAGTCTATTAGGAAACACACCAAACTCAAGGTAGTCATTTGCTGTGACGTTTTGTTCCCTGAATAACACAAAACTCCACTTTTATGTCAGTGTTCCTCTGGTTTGCTGGGTCAAAATCCACGTCTGGCCTGAGGGAGATGAGTCATTTCCCCGGGTGCTTCCACTCCTGCAGCTGCAGCCCCAAGATGATCAACATATAGAATGAAGAAATATAAGGAAAGAACTGTAACAACATATGTAATGAGGTGGTAAAAAAGGGGAGTGTGATTGAAAGGAAGGGTATTCTTATTTAATATCATGCAACTATATTTAGTGATATTAGTGGTTTGAGCATTGTTGTCCATCCTCCCAACTAGAAATTATCTGGTTACACCATGTGTACTCAGGAGAATGTAACAGCTCCATCTTTTCAGGGAAGAGGCAGCACTAGGGCCTCATCACACAGTAGACCTGAGCGCACAGTTTGCTCCAGCTCCGAGCACGGGCTCATCCCAGCCTAAGAACTCTTGAAGGCTAAATTATTAGAAATACCATTACCACAGGACCTATGATGGCTATCATGAGATAATCATCACACATCTGGATTTTTAAGACACAGGGCATACGCTGGTGCTTTCCAGTCCCTGGTGACATGACCTAATAGCAACACACCCCTGGAGGTGTGCTAGCGCAGCACTCTGTGCTGGGGGAAGGAGGCACTGCTGGGCTGGGAGAACACACAATTGGCAGCCCATGGCTGTGATTTACACAAAGCTGTTTGTGTCTTGTAAGTAGATTTCTTTTCCTTCAGTAGTAGGGAGCCAGCAGATGCATTGATCAGCAGCAGAACAGAGAACATCTTGGTGCAGAGCAGGAGCAGGGGAAGGACAAGCCTTCCCGCACAGAGTACCCCCATGGCTTTTGAAATGAAGAGGTGCAGCAAATGTGGAAGGGTAAATAAGGCCAGGAAATCTTCTGCTGTATGAATGAACTCCCTACTATTTATGATGSAGAGTTTCCAGGGGTGTTGCTGTGGAGCTGGGCTCCTGCTGGGCAAATGATTCTTTGCAAACTGACGTGGGTGCCATGTTATCATTCCCTGGCTCTACCTGTCACTATCTGGCTGCTCCTCAAAGCTCTGGCTTCAGCCCAATCTTCTGCCTTCTGAGCAGCAAGATTTAAATGGTCCTTATCATTCAAAAGACTTGACTTCAAATTCAAATGATTTGATTATTTTAACAACTGATTAAATCAGCTTCCTCTGATCTAATGGTGTTGGTGTCTGGGAACAGTGCAACCAGGACCAAGGTACTCAGTACAGGCTGCAAAACCTGCTGGAAATGCACAACAGTATTGAGGTTGTTTATGACACTCACTCCCATTTCCTCATGCTATTCCTGCACCTGTGCTGGGTGGGCGAGGCAGTGCATGCCCTTTGAGAAGAGATGAACTTTTGTGGTCAGCTGCCTAATGGGCAGGAGGTGCCAAACTGTTCGGGTCACTGGTGTCCTCTGCCTGCCCTGCAATTCATAGCCACATTTCTCTCACCCCTTATTTCTTCTCTCTGGTACCTCTGCCACTACTTCAGCTTCTCACACCTTTTTTTCTGTTTTTCCTCCCCTCTGGAAGTTGCTGAATCTTCTCTTCTCTTCCCAAGGAAAGTGATGTGGGCTCATTTTCCTTCTCCAGTTTTCACACCTGGTTTGTTCCTTCCATGTGCTGGAAGATGCATTGGCAGATGGATGTGGAGAAAATATCAGAGAGTGAACCAAGTCATTTACACCACGAGAGATTAGGTTATGTTATCACTGGGTTGTTTAGAATTGTGGAATCAGAGAATCCTTAAAGTTGGGAAAGACCTTCACAATAATCAATTCCAACCATCAACCACCACCATCACTATGTTCACCACTAAACCACATCCCAAGTCCCACATCAACGTGTCTTTTGAGCACTTCCAGGGATGGTGATTCTACCACTGCCCTGGGCAACCTGTTCCAATGCCTTACAACCTTTTCCAAGAAGAAATGTTCCCCAATTTCCAATCTGAACCTCCACTGGTGCAAGTTGAGACCATTTCCTCTTCTCCTGTCTCTGTTCCCATGGAGCAGAGCCCCACCTGGCTCCACCCTCCTGTCAGGGACTTGTGGAGAGCCACGAGGCTCCCCCTGAGCCTCCTTTTCTCCAGGCTGAAACCTGGAGAAACCTGGAGAAACTCAAACGCACAGTTTGAGTTGATTCAGAGGAACCAACAAATCTGTTTTAGGTACTGTTAAATGATGCTGGCTGCTCTTAGTCAGTAAAAACCAGAAAACAAACCAGATATGCCCAGCAGCTCAGTGTGGCGAGTTGTGCTAGGAAAGAGCCCACTCCAGACTCCAATGGCACAAGCATCAGCACCAGATTCTGCCTGGGATAACCTCTGTGAATTCCTCCCACAACTTATGCAGCTGAAATAATAACTGACCCACATGAACCAAATCTTCACAGTGGGTACATTTTTTCCCTACTATTTCCAAACAAAAATCAAACATAAACAGTGAGAAATTATTTCATCTCTACTAATTAGTGGCACCATGAGAACTCAGCAATATGTTAAGAGAAAATCTCCCTGGTACACTGAATTACACTTTTCCTGGAGTGAAGCAAGAACGCTTGTGATTGAAAAACTCCCTTTCCAGACTCAGAGATGGTTTTTATAAAGTATTAAAAAAAAAGTATAACGTTCCAAAATGCAGCCAGGAAAGCAGTGGTAATAATTCTTCCCTAATGCCTCTAAAATTAAGCTACACTTAGCCTGAATTTTTTCAATTCGGAGTGTATGTATACACAATATTGCTAACATATCCCTGCAGTAGATGTGTGCAATGTGTGCTGCACTGCCCAGCTGCTGGCTCTGTCACACCAGAAACTGCTGCTGCATACCCACGGGCTGCAGGCTCCCATGGGCAGGGCTGGGGCGTGGGGGCCGCTCTCCTGCACGACCTCCCCTTCACATCCCTGCCAGAGCCTTGGGCAGCTGCCTGTGGTCGCCGAGTGCGCTCAGGAACGGACTACTGCTGCTGGAGGTCTTGGTGCTGAGCCCCTGAATCATCTCTCACTTGGACGTGCTCACAAACAAAGGAGGAACAGGGCCTCAGTGGCCCAAAGAGCTGCCCACAGAACCAGGAGGACCTGGACGAGTGGGATTGCAGAAGTGGTGCAGGGAGACCATCCAGGCAGGCTGCCAGGGGCGATGGAAAATTTGCAGTGGGAAGGAAACAACACAGCATCTGGTATTTTGAAACACAGCTAGAGTTTTCTTGTGCATTCTGATTATGAGTACGCTGTGAAATTCCTAATACCTGTCGGGCCCTTGGGGCTGAGCCATGGGATGAAGCTCAGGGAGGATACCTGGGAGAGATCCTAGAGTGAGCCAGGGTCCCCCATGTCAGAGCAGAGCCCTCAGGTGGGATCCCGGGATCCCACCCCCAAACACAAGAACACAAGGCTGTTAAGGAGGGATGCTGCAGCAGTGCCTGCAGCAGGAGCCTCCTTGGGAGGCAGTGGCCGCATGCAGTGATTCTTGATTCTCTTGGCACCACAGGTGAGCAGGAGAAGTTTGGCCTCAGCAGCCACATAGACTAAGCCAGTCCAGCCTCAGTCTGGGCCAGGAAGAGCAGGAGAGCACAGAACGCCAGGAGAGGAGGCCCAAAATGGGTGTCTCAGCTGCAGTAGCAGTGCTGCTTTCTGCCAGCTGGGCACCAGCCCTGGAGGGCTCTCCCTTCCCAGCAGAGAGGAATCACCTCAGGCAATGGCCAGGAAGCAGCTGCCCTAGGAGGCTGCAGACCCTCCCTCCCTGCCCCTGTAGCCAAGCACCAGGAGAAGAAAGCAAACAGCAGTGGAGCAGAGTGTTTTCTTTCCATTACCAGGCCCACAGGACCGCCAGCTGTTGTGTGTAAAGCCGTCAGTATGGAGACAGAAGTAACCCAATGGTCACAGCTGCTCCAGGAGCTCTTTGCGAGGCAAGCTGTGTGCAGGACCAGCATGGTGTGGGCAGGCAGGAGCCAGGCAGGGGCTGCTGTGACCAGCGTCGGGGCCACGATGCCAATATAGCACTTAAGAATCGGTTTGCACACCGGCAATATATTTACAGCACAAACAGGACAGGACACCTGGAATCAGGTCCTTGAGTGGTTTATTTCCACATCAGTCTGATAACATTGTTTTTACAATGGAGACAAGGTGATGTGGCCAGCTCACTGGTTCCACAGAATGCCAAAGAAACTTGACGTTACCGCAAAGCATAAGACAGACCCAGAGTAAATTTCATCCAATCACATAGAGAAAAGGCATATTGACAATAATTCTATCCAATAATCTTGAAGCATACGTAATTCTGGTTAAAACAATAAGGGCTTATTCTCGACACAATAGCTTGTTCATAGAAGCCTAAGCACAGAGACCCATTCATAATTAACCTTCTAAAATATACATTAAATAAACTTGTTGCAACTTAGAARGYSAGCTAACACAAGCCTATTGTTCTATTTCTCACGTCTACACCATGGCCTAGAAATCTTTTTTGCTGCTTTAGCATCTGTTCCCATAACTTCTGCWTAAGGCCTGCTTTCTTAGCTTTCCTAAAACCCTCTGATTTCTATACATCCCACACCACGAGGCCTGGGGGAGCCCATGCTGAGCGTCCCTGGGCTGAGGGACAAATTGGAGGGCTGGACAATCACCAACTCAGTGAAGTTCTACAAGGGAAAGTACCAGATTGTGCACTTAGGATGGTGCAACCCTGAATGTATATGGACAGGCTGGGGAATGAGATGCTGGAGAGCAGCACCATGCAAAGGGACCTGGGAATCCTAGTGGATGGAAAGTTGGATATGAGTCAGCAGTGCCCTGGCAGCCAGAGGGGACATCCCTGTTCTGGGGAATGCCCGGCCCAGCATGGCCAGCTGGGCTAGGGAGGGGATTGTCCCTCTCTGCTCTGCACTGGGGTGGCCTCACCTCAAATACTGTCTGTAGTTTTGATCACTGCAATTTAAAAAAGAGTGTTAAAAGGAGGGCAGTGAAGATGGTGAAGGCCCAAAGCTGTGGGAAGCTGTGTGAATAGTGGCAGAGGACTCTTTGTCTCTTCTGCCTCGAGGAGACTCATGGGAGACCTGATCGGGGTCTCCGATTTCCTCAGGATGGGAAGATTGGAGGCAAGAATGATGTCTTTCTGTTGTCTCCAGTGATAGCGAATAGCCTGAATATGTCTCGGAGAATTAGGTTGGATATTAGAAAAAAGGTTCCTTATTCAGAGGATGGTTGGGCACCCCAGGGCAGCACCAAGTCTGAGAGACCTAAAAAGCAATTCACAATACTCTCAAGCACCTGGTGTGACTCTTAAGGATGCTCCTGTACAGGGCAGGAGCTGGACTTCATGATTCATGTGAGGCGCTTCCGATTTAGCATATTCTCTGATTCAGTGATTCTGTTTATTAGAGTAGAATATCTCAGCATGGATTTACTCAAAACGAATACCAAGGAAAAGACAGAACCCATGAAAAGCATCGCCAGGGACACAGCATAACCAGCAACGCCAGCAGGCATAAAAAAAACGTTTTGCTGAGTATTGGACCTTTGAGGAAGAAAAATAATTACAATCAGGGCAGTCCATTTGTACAGATGGGAGTACACTGTGAGGGTACAGCTGAGGTCATGAGGTCACAGCAGGCTCAGGGGTCACAGCAGGCTGAGGTCACAGCAGGCTCTGAGGTCACAGAGGTCCCAGAGCYGGTGGTTGCACAGCAGCCCAAGGAGCCAGCAGTCAGTCCTGGAGCACAACTGTTGCGGCAGCAGCGGCGGCGGTGGCAGCAGCGGTGCTGACATTGGGACAGCGGTGTCAGGACAGCGGTGGCAGCAAGAGCTGCGAGATTGGCAGAGAGCAAGGC